>JAUTBZ010143151.1:0-12579 GCA_032361785.1 Lepetodrilus galriftensis
AATACGCTTTTCATCATTTCTTATCCTCTAGTAAACCATATTGTAATCTATGGGTACATACCATGCATAATTATCTGCTTTATAGATTTTGGTAGGGATATTGGTTGGATAGTGATATGTTGCTTTAGGCTCCTGTAACATAGCGTTCCGCATAATAACTTTTAATACGGAAGCATCAGAAGAGTTACCCAACACCACTCTATGTTTCTTATATTTATCTGTTTTCCAAACAGCTTCTCCTAGAGATTCAAACTTTCCTTCTAAATAACCTTTCTCTTCTATAGTAAGTTTTAAGTCATTTTTTACCAAATATATTCCACGTACAGCTACAAGTACTGCAAGTTGATCATGAAACTCACGACTTCCATAACGACTATTTTCAAATCCCGTTTTCATAGGACTACTCTCTGCACCTACATAATTTACATGATATTTAGGTTTATTATGAATAGAAGAATATGTAATAGTCAATTGAATATCTCCTCGTAAATGATTATAAATATAATCAGTAGCTTTTTTAGCTTCATCGCTTTCATCATGTACACCACAGTTATTTGGTCCACATACGTTTATGCCTTCTGCCATTACCACTTCTTTGACTTTTCTTGAAAAGAGTTTTATATCACGTTTCATTAAATGAGCAATATTGAAACTTGTTCCAAGTACTACAATAACAACACTATGATCATCTGCGGCATTTAAAGCCTCAAGATATATATCTATTGTTTTTCTTCGCTTATAATTTAGAATATGATCACTTAAATGATTCTTATTGACATACCATTGAAAACCTTCATGATATCCATCTTTCTTAGGATAACCACCATCATCATAGCGGAAATTTTTTCTCATACTTTCACTAATATTGCCCTGTGAATTTATCACTTCCCACCATGAACCTATAGGAATATTTTTACGATTATAATAATAATTAATAGCACTTACTGCTATTGAATTTAATTTATAATCTTGATCATACGCTGAAAGTCCTATTGCTAAGATTTCTGCTTCTCCGTTATCTGATAGTGTATGCCCTAATGCAACGGCTGCCATATCATCAGGATCTGTCATCATATCTGTATCTATGATAAGTTGCACTGGCTTTTGAGCCACCTCAACTTTAAGACTTTTTATATCTGGCAATGCACCTCTACCAATCTCACTTAATCTTACTGTATGTTCACCATTTTCTAGTAAACGAAACACCTTAGTACTTTGTTTGGTAGCCGTACCTGTAGCATCAAAAATGATATTTTCTATTTTAACATCATCTATCTCTACAGATATTGGCACTTTTGTTGAAGTACTATACATAAAGCTTAGGTTATATAAACTTGTTTGACTTATATCTATCTTCCATTCATGTGTATCTTCAGCATATACTATGCCAGAGAACAACATAAATGTCATGATGATAGAAACAAAGCTTTTATTTATATAACTATAATCTTTTTTCATCTTTTCCCCCTTCTCTTTTATTATGGATAAATATTACCCAATGATATGATAAAGAAGAAAAATTACCTGAGTATTACCTTTGTGTTACTTCTAGATACCTAGTACACCATATTATAATCTACAGGTACATACCATGCATAATTGTCTTTTGTTTTAACATCTATATTTAAAGAATTCGTTTCCCCATGTACATTATATGCTTTAACAGAATAGTGATATTGTGTATTTGCTTTGAGCTTTTTTAGTATATAACTAGTAGTGTTTGCAGGTAATGTTGCTATGAGTCTATTCCCTTCATAGATTCTATATCCTGTTTCATTGTTGGCATTATCTTTCCAGTGTAATGTAGCTGAATCAGTTGTTATGGGATTTGATGTCAATCTTGTTGGTACTTTGGGCTTAGATGTTGGTGCGGGGGTACCATTGCCAGATCTATATATCCATAATGCATCAATTTTCATACCCATATATCCATTCACACGTTTTCCTACATTTATTATATTCCCATACTTATCATATATTTTTGTTGGGTTTGTATTTATTTCTGGACCAAAAATAAATGTATCTAGTCTCAAGTTAGATGTTTTGAACCCTGAAACATCATAGTCACCCCGAATATTTTTAATATCTCTTACAATCATATCCATCTGCGATCTAGAAATACATGTTCCGTATGACTTGCTTCCCTGAGGTAGGGTCGCTGTCGTAGCCCCTTGTAATGTAGAGCCAAATTCAGGTATGGCTTTACTATATTTAGAAGTTTCATTATTACTATGGGCATATGTGATGACTATAGGCATCGTTGTATCTTGCCCATCTTTCTTCATAACCATATCCATAGGTTTAAGTGTACTTCTAGAATCATGTAAAAGTATATTATAAAAAAAGTTTTTTCGAGGGTGGGTATTTTTCGTTCTAAATATCAATGTAACTACAGCTTGATTCACTGCCCCATTTGTATAAGAACTATGTATATCTGTCTTTAGTAAAATACACAAGTCATCATCAGGTCTAGTATTCCACAAGTCTGCACCCAAAGACTCTTTTCCTTTCCACCCAATAACATATTGTATAGAAGTTGCGGTATTGTGTGTTATCAAAGGATGAGAGTTCTGTCCTTTAAAAGTATTTAAAAAGATTCCTACACTTTTTCCTTTGGCTTGTAAGGAAGTATTCATAGAAGAGACTGTAGCTGCATTGTATGTAAATCCCCACTGCTCTGTAGCATCATAAAGTCCTGTAAGTTCATCTAATACCCAGTTATCAAAGGGGATAAACTTCTGCGTATACTTTGCAAAGTTATTGATAACTATGTATGGTGTTTCATCATGTGCAAAAGGTTTTGTATTGTCAGGGTTGTTAATAAATATAGACGTATTGGTCAAATCAAAGGTTTTTGGTGTGGTCAAATATTCAGTGATACCTGCATATACTATTTGACTTAGAACTATGATTAATGTGAGTATTGGTTTCATTTTATTATTCCTAATTTTATAATCTCTTCATTTGAATTTAGTACCAATTGTATGGCTAAATCTCTACATTCTCTTATAAGTTTACTATTTTTCATTTATTCCACACTTATTCTTTATTTTAACTAGGAATCCTTAGCATACTCTATTTGAATAAGTGGTATCACACCCAATAACTTGTCTACCTTATTTAAATCCGATACGTTCTATACTTTGAGGACAGGGGGAACGAGCAAAAATAAATTAAGTTTTATTCCTTATTTAGAATCAGACTCCTTTTTTCTTTTTTTGAAAGAAAAATATACAATATAAATACCAAGTAGTATTTCTGGAATACTTGCTAAGTATAATTGAATTCCTGATAAATTTTTAATATGAATTGCTCCCCAAGACGCTTCACCTTTGACTAATACCAAGATTCCTACTAAAATCATTAATAGTCCTAAAAATGTATATTTATTCATTCTTACAATCCTGATACTTGTCGCAAAACAAATCCTGTTAGTTCATGCCAAGAAGTAGGAGTTGTTAAAGTTGGAATAGGGGAAGTTACTCCTCTCGTAAATAAAGTAGCTTCATATCCATTAGCTGCTACAACTCCAAATCTCCCAACTGCCATTAATGCAGCTTCTCCTGTTAAAAGAGCAGTTCCACCTATTAATACCATACTCATATTATCATTCATAACCTCAATCATTAACACCCTATCATAAGCCTGACTATAACTAAGAGAAGGCAACCCTCGAACACCAAATCCATTCGATCTAACCATCATAGATAAAGCCCTATATGCACGTCCAATCTCATTAATATTTGATGCATCCAGCATCTGTTCCTTACTAGGATAAAGTACATGACTCATAGCATTATACATATGTACAAAAGCTGCACTTACAGCACCATTTGCAAATTTTCCACCACCTAGTACAGAAGCTGTGCCTCCCACTATGGATGCCATGGCTATTTTTCCTTCAAAAGATCTTGCTTTTATAAATCCACCCAATGCACTACTAGCCAATCCAGACCAAAAACCTGCACTCCATTTGCCTCCTTGGGCTTTGTTTATGGCTGCTCTACTCATACCATGCAATGCTGCTTTTATACTCTTAGCTGCAGTTGCTCCCCATGCACCTTGGATAGTCTCACCCAAGGTACCTATGGCTCCGGCTGCCCCTGCACTTAGCCCTCCAAAAGCAGCACCCTTCACTCCCATAGCGATAGATTGTCCTAAGTTTGCTCCATGGAGCAAACCATTTGCCACCCCACCAGCAAAACCTCCAATGGCACCTGCTACAGCAAGTTCTCCTGCTGATGCACCTGCAAGTGATGTTCCCATAGCACCAAGAGCAGCTACTCCTGTCGCAGCAACAATCACAGCTACAACAACACCAATGAGTATATTTTTTATCTGTTTCCAATGTTTGCTAAACCATGAATGTCCAGAAGGATCGGTAAATACCATAGGGTTATTTCTTGCATATGCATAACGGTTATAACTTTGACTATCGTGTGGAGCCTGTATCAGCGTATCTGCACTTAGGAAGCGTCCTATATCAGAGTCATAGACTCTTGCATTCATATGTATAAGTCCAGATATTTCCGATATCTGTTCATGTCCAGTAAAGGCTCTATTTGTATGTGTTAGCATATTGGCTAACGTATTACTATTGGTACCGTAGTCCATAGCTCGTATCTTACCAAAAGGCTCATAACTTCTACGCTCAACTACTTTCCCCATATCATCAGTAATAGCTGAGATACTTCCTAACGCATCCGTATGGAAATAATGATTATACGTTGTTGCATTATAGTGAGGATTTGTCGGAACATAGTATGTATTTTTCACCTCAACATGTGTTCCTATTGTTTTGCCACCTAACATGATATAACACGTCTGTTTCGTTTCATGTGCTTTCACATCTTCTTCATAGGTTTTACCTAAATAATATGTGAACTTTTCATCTGTTTGTTTCATATAACGTGCATCACCCGCACCATAGTAAAATGATACTGTTTTATTGTTTACGTGGTTCGTTAGTTTGGCTGCTTTATTCAGTGGATTGTAGCGAATGTTATCACCATTTCTATTGGTCATATTACCTACTACATCGTAAGCATAACTTCTACTTCCTACTGTTTTAACTGCATGTGGTTTATCTGCATAATACGTATAACCACCTAGTCCACTTTGGTAGGTAATATTTCCTATCTTATCATACCTATAATCTATCGCCTTACTATAAGTACCTGACACAGTTGAACTTGTACGTATAGAAGTCATTCTATTCATCGCATCATACCCAAAACCATCTCTTATACTCTTCCCTGAAATACTGTCATCAACACGTGTATGTACATTACCTAAACTGCCATATGTATAGTGTAGTTGTTGCACATTACCTGTATACCAATTATTATTTTTACCAGAATGCATACTTCCTATATATCCTGCATCATCATACCCTATAGCAGTACGTACTCCATTTGCAAAGATTGCATCTGAAATTTCTCCAAAGGCAGTCATACTATTGACACTATAATGTACTTTGCCATCACTTCCTATGACAGAATCTAAAATACCATTTTTATAATGATTTGTGATTTGATAACCATTAGGGTATGTTAAACTACTTGGTCTTGACTGTTTATCATAACGAGTCAATGTTTTGTACTCTTTACCTTCTATAGTTGTTGTACTCTCAGTTGGTTGTCCTAAGCTATCATAGTGTGTATCAATAACCTGTGTTTTTACATCTTCACCTAAAAGTCTTGAGCGTGAAGTAGTTTTTAAAAGTTTGCCTTTACTTCCTACACTTACACTATTGCTTCCATAAAGATAATCTGTTTGATTATAACTATATGTCTTGCTATTTGTAGTATGTTCTGCACGATTATAGCTCATCTCTCTGGTTACTCTTCCCAAAATATCATAAGTCTTAGTAGTAAAATGTTTAGAGGCAGTAGTACCTGCTGAACCACTCCACTGGTATCGCAATGTCCCAAGAGCAGTATAGCGATAGTTCCATATCCCCAAATCTAGGTCAATCATTTTAATTTTATTTCCTACACTATCGTATGCCATAGTAATTTGATTACCATTAGCATCGGTTGTTAAAAGTAAATTCCCTGTAGAATCATATTTGTAAGTAATCCCAGAAGCAACACTGCTTCCATATGCATCTGTCACAGAAACAATCTGATCAAAAGCATTTTTAACTGTACGTTTTAAAATACCTTTTGGGTCTGCTATGGTCTGTGTAAAGTTATCATAGGTAGTTGTATAGGTTTGTGTGGTACCTGATGGACCTGGTTTACTAACAGAGAGAGCTCTTCCAAAATTATCATACTTTGTTTCTATACTATAGGCAGTAGCATTCTGATAATGAGGAAGCTCCTCCTTTGTAAGTTCTCCTTTTGCATTATAATACTTTCGTTTAACGATACGTCTATTTGCATAGTCCGTTCTAGATCCTTTTTTCATCGTATATGTATAACTACCCACATCTCTTCCTAGACTATCATAATATGTTCTACTAAAAGGACTTCCCTTCGTGCTCACAGCGACAGAATAAAGGGCATTGGGGGCAGCAATAAAATTATGTCCATAAGTATGGCTCCACGTTGTCACAGTACCATCTGCTCTTAGCTCTTTTATTTTACGTCCTAACCCATCATAGTACATTTTTGTGGTTAAGCCATTAGGCCCTGTAAGACTTTTAAGTGTTCCAAACCGGGCATCATAAGTTTTTATTTCTTTCAAACCTACTACATTTGTCACAGAAGTTTGAAATTTACCCAACCCTCCATAAGCATATTCTGTTTTAGCCGTAACAATACCTTCACCTGAAATAGTCTCAGAAGCCTTATTTCCATGACTGTCATACGTATATGTCTTTGTAAGTGCCAAAGAGTTTCCTGCATTGGTGACTTCTTTGGAAAGGACACCTTTATCATTATATTCAAAGGTGGAAAACCTTTGGATTAATGCTCCCCCATCCGTATCATGAGCAACAATGGCCTTGGTCAATCTACCGATATACCATTTGTTTGTATCTTCTGCCTTATATTCATTTGTTGTTTTTTTTCTAGACTCTATACTAGAGACATTATCTACGATACGATCTACAGTGCTAAGTATATTTCCTAAACCATCTGTACTTAAGGTGTTCTCATGATACTCTGATTTTATATGTGCTTTAGTATTAGGGTCATACATTTTTTGTACATTTGCAGAGGTATAAGGTTCATATACACCTACTCTTTTTGAAGCATCTTTATAGGTAATAAACGTTTTATGAAGAGATGTATCTACTCCAAATTCTCTACTACTATTCGTTGCATATGGCATGCCTGTAAACTGAAAGCCCTCTGCATCGTCTACACCATTTTTAACACCTATTTGTTTATAGTACTCTGTACTATACATACGGGCAGTATCATTATATGTTGTAATACCATGAAAGCCTTGTGCACCTCTTAATTTATTAAATACATATCCATAATACTTATATCGTATTTGAGTATAGCCCCCTACTCCATTATCACTTTTTACTGCATAGACCAATGATTTTGGTAGAGTTACTTCAATATTACCATTTGCAATATCATTAAAAGCATAGGAATTGCGTTTACCATCAACAGAATAATTATGGTATACATTTTTATTTGTCATTTTTTGATATGCAATATGTATATTTTGATCTGTATCATTTGTTATGGATGTAACGATAGAATGCTTAGCAAGACTATTGTAAATAATAATACCTGCATCACTACGATAATACAAATCCTGCATACCATCACCATTGGCATCAAAGTAACTTTTAGTACTCCAGTTGTCATAATCATTGTTACCAAATTCATCTTGATAGTTTCCTAAAATTGTAGATTCTAATGGTCTTCCCCCAAAGCGATTACCATGATTTTTCCAAATTCGCATTCCAGCATCACTTCTATAGGTTAAGTCAACGAAACCATCACCATCTGTATCTAAGAACTGTATGGTTTTATAATTATCTTCATCATTACACACACCATAGCTTTTATCATCATTTTTACAGATACTTGTAGATATAGTTGGGGTACTTGCAAATGTCCCACCTCTATTTGTATAACACTTTATACCCTCATACGAACGATAACAGATATCAGCCAAACCATCACCATTCATATCTGGGGTATAAATATACTTATACTCTTCTCTCATAAGTCTAGGAATATGAACAGGGTCAACTTGTATATTTTTTATGATATTAGAACTGTAAGGCACTGTACTGAAACCTTTTCCTGTAGATTTCCAAATCCGTATACCATTGTCCGAGCGATAAAACAAGTCTTGTAAGCCATCTCCATCCATATCTACAAAGCGTATCGTGTCATAATTGTCTATATCATCACAGGTACCATCACTTTTAGAATGATCTGCACAGATAGAAGTAGAAATAGTTGCTGTATTATGGAAACCACTTCCATAATTGATATAACATTTCACTCCTTTATCTGAACGATAACAAAGGTCTGAAAGTCCATCACCATTGGTATCTGGAGTATAGATATATTTCCAATTATTTTCATCATTGTTACCATAAATATCATTGTCATTTTGTAAAATGCTACTACCAGAAAGGTACGTAAACCCAGAACCTGTTGATTTATAAATACGTATACCATTATCACTCCTAAAGAGGATATCAGCTAACCCATCACCATTCATATCTGCAAAACGTATTGTGCGCCAATTATCTCGACTATTACAACCCCCTTCTGTAGATGCATAACTTGAGTTAGCACAAATTGTAGTGTCTATATCTGCAGTATTATCAAAAGTACCTTGATGGTTTATAAAACATTTAATACCCTCATCGGAACGATAACAGATATCTGAAAGTCCATCACCATTCACATCTGGTGTATAGGTATACCATTTATTATCATTGTCATTATTACCATAGGTATCTTGTCCATTTGCAAGTATTTCTGTAGATTGAGGATTATTCTCTTCATACGTAAAATCTCCATTAATATAGGTATTTCTCCACTCAAAATGAAGTGTTTTCAAATCACCTTCTTGAGGTAAATGTTCTGTGATGGAAGTTACTTTAGAACGGCTTGTACCTGTACGTTCACGATTATACGTTATGTTATAACGTCTCACTTCGGTAGAACCTGTTTTTACAATCACACGTTTTAGGCGTTTATCTATAACAAAAGGGTACCCTTCATGATACCCTGTTAATGCATCTCGTCTATCTTCATACTCATACTCTACACTATTGTCTGCGTACAAAACTTTATCTAAGTAGTGTGAGCCTTTAGTATAATTGGCACTATATTTAAAAGTAATTTTATTGTTGTAGGTATCAAAGATACGGTCAACTTTCCATGCCTTTATCGCATGTCCTGGGGTCGTATGTACATAGGTATCAACATCCCAGCCATAAAAATATCTTAATCCATTTTTAGTACGTACATCAAAATAGCGAGGTCCCCCATGATAATCACCTTTAGAAATAATTTTGGCATACGTATCTATCTCTGTTCTATATTCTGTACCATCTGCTCCATATGCACCACTTACTGAGATGAGTCTTTGTCCATCAAGACAAAATCTATCATGACTATTGTACTTCACACCAAAGCTATGGTTCACTCCATCAACAGCCTTACTTTGTGGACATCGTGTAATGGCACTCACACCACCTATGTTCCAACCCAGCCCCATTACTCCATTACTTGCACTTGATGCATATTCTAATGAGAGTTTTGGTTCCATACCTGAAACTCCTGGAGGTACATCTATCAACAAACTATAGTTGGCCGTTCCTTGATTAACTGAGAACTCCCCTTTTGTGGTACCCACAAAAGCACTACTCGTATCTAAATCACTCTCATCCATGCGCTCCTCAATAATGATAACAATATTATCACTTATCTTTAGCCCATTATCATCTATTACGCTAAGTGTGATGGTATGTGTACCTACCGTTAAATTTGCTGTAGAAAAAGTTTTACCTTTTCCAAGGACTTTACTTCCCTCTTTCCATTCATAACTTATAACATCATTTGGATGGTTAATATCCACCGTCAATATTTCATGGCTATCTTCAGTCAAGGTTTTATCTGCACCTAGCGAGATTTTAAGATCACTAATAGGTACAAATGTCATAAAATCTACAGGTACATACCTAACTTTAGAAGCCATTACTTGTGATGAAAAAAACAAGATAAATACTAAAAATGTAAAAAAATGTTTAACTCTGTATTGCATATAATATCCCTTAATTGTGATGTAATGAAAGCATTCTTAGCCTAAATATAAAACTATATTTACGCTAAGTATGCTGATAAAATTTGTTTTATGGTTATATAAGACTTTTTTTTACATTTATATAAAACCGTCATTCTTTAACTTAAGATGCTAAAAAAATGTATTAACCTCTTACTATTGTCTCTTTATATTTAAAATTATATGTAATAAAAGTTTTCTTTTTTATCTGGATACACAGATATATAACCAAACTCATCTACAGTAAAAATAAATAATCCTTTACATTGTTATATGTATACCTATCTAAAAGATAGGTATACATAAACGGAAGATTTTATTTAGTTATATATAAATATCCTACTTCACACGATCCCGTACTTGTTGCTCTTATTGTAATTGATTTATTTGACATCATAGATGCCAATACTGTTGAATACATAGCTTTATAATTTGGATGCGACATTTTTAGCAGAATATAGGTATTTGGATATGCACCTACAGGAGTACAATTTAATTTTCTTTCATCCCCATATGTATTAAGAAGCACTCCATTTGCTACAGGTACTGCTCTAAATATTCCTTCTGGATCAGTACATTCATTTACTTGACAACTCGCATTCAAACTTGTAGCCATTGCACCTAAAGCCAGTGCACTTATTAAGTATTTTTTCATTTTATTTCCTTTTATTTAATTTGTCGTAAGACCATTTTTCATATCTTCTTCCATTAGTTTAAACATCTCTTCTTCTGTGATTGATTGACTAGAAGTCTCACTCACAGATTCATAATGCGCCTTATCCATAATTTTTCTCTCTTTCTCTTCATCAGAGAGAGATGTATCATTTTGTATTTGTTCGTAAGAAACATTTTGTAAATCTTCACCCACTGTGGGTACTGATTTACTCTTTGTCTCTTCTGTTACGGTGAATGACTCTACCTCTTTATTATCTGAAGTTACTTTTTTTCTGTCTACCTCTACTTTTTTTGTATTAGGTTTACTTTTAGTTGTGTCTTCTTTAGTAATTATGTCATGTGGTTCATCTTTTTTTAACATTTTTGCAACCTCTTTATGCTTTACGGCATTATCTTGTCCCAAGTACGCATAAAATCCAAGACCCACAATAGTAACAAACAGGAGTATCAATACGCTTTTCATCATTTCTTATCCTCTAGTAAACCATATTGTAATCTATGGGTACATACCATGCATAATTATCTGATTTATAGATTTTGGTAGGGATATTTGTTGGATAGTGATGTGTTGCTTTAGGTCGTTGTATCATAAGATCACCAATGATATTTTTCAATTCCATGGCATCACTAGAACTAAATCTAATAAGCCTATGATTTTTGTAACTTCCGTTTGGTACCCATGATATATGTTCATTTGTTAAAAGTGTTGAATTAAAGTGACTATTATCATCTACGTTTAATTCCATTCCATCTTGATAAAATGATGTACCTCTTACTGCAGTAAGCACTGCAAGATGGTCTACATACGTACTTTTATAACCTCCAGGTTTATTTGCATAAGCTGTCTTCATTGGACTGTTTTCCGCATATCTAAAATCAATCTCATAGTTATTATACGAGGTAATAGATGTACCACCAGAAACTGTCAATTTAACATTTTTAGGCATGTATTTGAACATATAATCAGTAGCTTCTTTTGCAGCGTGACGTTCGATTGAACCTCCTTGAGAACATGTATTGGTATTACACGTTAAAGGTGCTGACATAACCACTTCTTTTACTTTCTCTCCAAATAAATTTATATTTTTTTCCATTAAATGTTTAATATTGAAGTTAGTTCCAAGTACAGCAAATACTATACTATGAGGCTTTGCCTTTTTTAATATATTTGTATATATATCAATGGTTTTTCTTCTATTATAATTTAATATCCCATCATTTCTATGCTTTGATGCTACAATCCTATGAAAATGATTGTGTTCATTATCATATCGAAATTTTGGCTTCATCCCTGCTGTAATTCTTTTAGCATTTACTAGTTGCCACCATGATCCTATTTGAATACTAAAATTTCTATTAAAATAGTAATTAATAGCACTGACTGTTTTAGAGTTTGAATGACCAACATCATGTGCAGAAAGACCCACTGCAAGTATTTTTGCTTCACCATTATCTTCTAAAGCATGTGCAACAGCTAATGCACCCGTATCATCAGGATCTGTCATCATATCTGTATCTATAATAAGTTGCACTGGCTTTTGAGCCACCTCAACTTTAAGACTTTTGATATCTGGCAATGCACCTCTACCAATCTCACTTAACCTTACTGTATGTTCACAATTTTCTAGTAAACGAAACACCTTAGTACTTTGTTTGGTAGTCGTACCTGTAGCATTAAAAGTGATATTT
>JAUTBZ010143162.1:0-12576 GCA_032361785.1 Lepetodrilus galriftensis
ATTGCCCGAATAGTCACTAACATTGCCTGTATAGAGCTACTAATATTGCCTGTATAGAGCTACTAACATTGCCCATACTTAACATTGTATAGAGCTACTAACATTGCCCGAATAGTCACTAACATTGCCTGTATAGAGCTACTAATATTGCCTGTATAGAGCTACTAACATTGCCCATACTTAACATTGTATAGAGCTACTAACATTGCCCGAATAGTCACTAACATTGCCTGTATAGAGCTACTAATATTGCCTGTATAGAGCTACTAACATTGCCCATATAGAGCTACTAACATTGCCCATATTAAGCTACTAATATTGCCTGTATACATCTACTATAGAGCTACTAACATTGCCTTATATAGTTACTAACATTGCCTGTAGAGAGATACAATCTCCAAGGACATTTCCCCCCCCTCAAACACTCCCGAATCTGAGACCAATATACCGCTACTTGTCAAGATCACGGTGGCCAACGAATACGACAAAGCACGACGACTTCCGCTATGCCAAACATCTCTCGTTCCTTCCCACATTCACACCAGATTCTAACTCTTCTACCTCTCTCTCCTCCTCTGTATGCAACACACCGAATACCCCGGAATAGCAGGCCTTCCATTCACCATTCTAGTCGGCCGCTGATTCGCTTCTGAAAGCAGAGTTCTCATAGCTGTGCTATCGAGCGGAGCGCCGTTAATCTGTGTGTCGGTTATTAACCTACATATCGCTACTAGTACTACTACTACTACCAGAATGTGTAGTGGCGCGGTGTGTGTAGTGACGTAGTGTGTATGGTACTAGTAGTAGCTAGGTCAGCCGCGTTACCAGTGCGGTCGATGCCGAGAGAATCCTAGGTTGGTTATGTTGTTGGCAGATCAGTGGTTTTATTGGTAGTCTGGTGGCGATATTGGCAGGGTGACATTGGTGGGTTGTTGGCTTTATTAATAGGTTGGTGGCTTTATTAATAAGTTGGTAGATTTATTGGTAGGCCAGTGCATAGTATTATTACCAGCTTGTTAGTACACAGACCTTGCCATATAGGGCATCTACTGATGCTTTCAACCGGCTGAAGATTAATAGACTAATGTTATGTTACTTACGTAGGTAGCATGCTCTAGTTTTGCTCTACTCTACTCTGGGAATAGTAAAGAATTGTGTACAACAGTACTTTTAATATACACTGGGTCAAATGTTGTTATGATTCGTGTTTATGAACGTCAATGAAAGGCTCTTTCTCACACATGTTATTCAATGTAAGACTATTTCGCAAATGTTATGATGCATGTTTCTGAACATCAGTGTAAGAATATCTATCAAATGCTTTAAAAAATAGTACAATATTAAGAGATACCCATACATATTATAGGTTTTATTCAGGTAAAAGTTTAAAGTATCCTATAAGCAAGGAAAGAATTCTGCACATCACAGGGAAATCAACACACATTTTTTTCTAACACCCTAGCACCAATTTTCTAGGCTCTATATCATTAAACTTAATAGGCCCTAAAACATTACAACCATAACCATAGATCTATACTGCTACATAGCCTTCATATATAAGTTCATAGGACATAATTAAACCCTTAATAATAATTACACACCAATCATACCATTGAAGATATACTTGTAAACACGACAAACCTACACAATGACAAATAAACGACGTTCTCTCGAAATGTGCAAATGTTGTGTGTTCAATACAACATTGTCAATATTGATGTCTGACAGTTGACCTCTAAATGGTTGACCTTAGAGGTCAATGATCTGACCCCATGTGGACTTTGCAGGTGGGACAGAACATAAACAGTGCATGCTGCTCACAGTAACTATGCTGATCAATATATATAATGTCCCAATAAATTGCCAATTTATTGGTAAATTGGTAACATGGGTAATAAATCAATCTAACTTCAAGTCAACAAATGGTGTTGATTTGCAACCCGATCAATTTAAACATGTTTCAGAAATGTTCTAACCTTGACCACAACAGTAGCCCATGATGACAATTGACTTATGTAAACATTGAATTATATAGATAGATGTTGTTGTCAAGAGTGATTAAACAGCGTTAAAAATAAAAAATAAAAATAAATATAGGACATTGAAATCATAGAGACAAATTATATGTGCTTCAACAGTGTTCAAAACACAGATATTTTACCATTGTGGCGTTACAAGTTTGAATAAGGTTAAGACCAGATAAAATACACAGGACAAATAAAATACACAGGACAAATAAAATACATAATATGTTTAGAGTAACCTGATTGACATTGTGTTTTCATATTTCCAATAAGTGGACTGTGCTGTTTCGAGAACATAGTTAACATTATCTTTAATAAGATAGTAAGATCCCTATTCATGTTATTTGTGTATCTATGTGTATGAATTCATGTTATTTGTGTATCTGTAGATGTGTATGAATTCATGTTATTTGTGTATCTATAGATGTGTATGAATTCATGTTATTTGTGTATCTGTAGATGTGTATGAATTCATGTTATGATTGTTTTTCATTACCACCATTAATACAATTTTACCTGAAATGGACATTTTCTTTTACTGTAACTTGGCCTACATTACAACCAGAAAAATTATACATTTTCAAAAACTTATTCATGCCATCCATTTTAATTTATCATATATATATAGTTAATAATAATAATAATAATAATAATAATATACATGATATAAATATCTCACAGGAATTGACCGCCATAGTTTTATATTGTTGCTTCATCACAAAAGGGCGAGTTGACCTGGGATGACCTGGGATGACCTTGAGTTGGGTCTCGGTCATAGCGTGACAGCGATTATAATATATCTGTCCATCGGACTGAAAACATGGTACACTGGTCCAGTCGTCTCTCATGTGGAGGTAACAACACATCAAAGACATCGTTGACACGGTGACACAGAATGAATTCATGACAAGATTCCCATGATAGCCATTACCAAAATTCAGCTGTCACTTTTTCAGATGGAATCTTCTTTAACCCTCTCCCTGCTGGAGGTACAATTCTTTAGGGCATCTCCAATTGCTTCCAGCAAGGAGAGGGTTAATGACGTTCGTTTTTGGCTCAGTAGTGGTCAACGTTTTCGGTCTCACAGCATTGACAAAAGAAATCGTCCCACTGAGCGATATCAACCCCAGGGTACTTAGAAATGTACTGTTAGCTTGGCGAGCTGGTTTAAATAAAGTACACGTTTTCGTCATTACATCAAGGAGGAGGAGGAAAAGGACGAACACTTAATTAGTACTGTAGGTAATATATTCATTCTTCTTGACAAGAAAAACTCTTCCACATAACCACAATGACAAGAAACAAGATTACTGCAAGAGAAAAAAACAGGAAGAAAATATCTCACACGCCCGAGATGTTACAGCAAAGTATTAATTAAATGCACTGATATCAAGAATGTGTTTCGTTCATTCAAACAGGTAAAATATGTAAATAGTAGAAATCATTAGATGCATCTTAAAATAATTGTTTGATGTATAATTATATTCTTGACAATTTTCGTGTTACTCCCAACCATATTTATGTACCATATCACTGTTTATTATAAGCATTTTGTAACTGGGGGAATAAAAGTTTGTTTAAAAAAAAAGAGGAAAAGTACCAAATCCTAAAGAAACTAATCTAAATTATGGTAAGGAAGACCGGACACAGCTGGACGTATGGAGATAGAACTCTCCCTTTGATAAACTATATTCAGCCCATTGTCGTACGACCAGAACAGGTATTAGTACAGCGTATTTAGAGTAAAATTTCCATAAGAAAAACATCTGCCAACTGTCCTAACAGTACTCGTGAAGAATGTGGGCGAATCGGTGACCTCACACAAATCCCATTAAAACTTACAAAATGAAAAAAGAAAGAAATGTGAATTATTGTTTTACGTCACAGCGGGACCCTTTGACCCATACACGAAAACAACAAAAATAAAGAAGAAAAAAAGAAATTCTTTATGAATAAAACTATGAAAATAAAAGGAAATGCAATGTTTTCTTATCTCATTTTTCCAAGTGACGTCACATGAATTACGAGTCGGTGGATGAACCAGTGACCACACATCTACGTCCGTTTCCGCGTTAAAGTAACAACAACAACTGCACTTGTCATGAGACCCCAGACACAATGCAGAAAAGTGACAGTCAACTTTGTCAAAACATGTTTTTCTGCAGGATGCAGCTTTTAAAGATTAGCCGTTTATTTTACGACTCATCCACCGATGTCACAGGGATTTGTTTACGTCGTGTGTTGTGAATGTCCTCGGACACCTCACCTGGTGTACGCAGACAGTCGTTGTTATGTAAGTAGCTACATGCGATAACATACAGGACATAACATACGCGTCATAACATAGAGGACGCGTAACAACATACTTGGGACGCAATCTCAGGACAACCTTTACGTGACCTCATCGGGCGATCCGTAATTTCATATCACCGGACAACCTTGGGTGAACTTGTTTTAACACTTTAACCCTCTCCATGCTGAAGGCAACCAGATATGCCTAAAGAGCAGTGGCTGTGCCTAATCCAGCAGGGAGAGGGTTAATCCAAATGTGACTTGTTGGTCTTGACCAAAACAATTTGTAACCGTTTAACGTTCTACCTGCTGGAGGAACCCAGAGATGCCACAAAACAGCGGCGATGATTGTGACAAACTCCATATAGTGAGTGATTATGGAGTATTTATCAGCGCTGCAGGAATCTTTCACACATTCGTGACGATTCCATATTAAAAAGGATAACAACTAAAAATCCTTAAGTGCAGTGACTGAATAACTGTGTCACACCTCGTTCTCATCGTCGCAAATGGGTGAAAGATTCCTGCAGCGACATTAAACTCCATATTCACTCACTCATCTTGTTCTCACCTAATACTCCTATTCAAAGTCTCGTTCTAGAGCAGATAAACAAGTCTCGCCTACTGGAGAAGAAGAGGGTAAAGAATTTCAGCAGCTCCTTTTATTTAAATATAATACCAATCAATATATTTGATATTTATTGAACTATTTACTTTCACACTCGGAGACTATGGATAGTCTAAGTGTCCGAAATAATAGCTAACCCAACGACTTCAAACACCCTTTTGCAGTTTTCATTCATGTATTTCCATCCTCATTCACATTATAAAATACAGCACTTGTGTTCGAAATCTTTCCAGGGCTTTACACTACATTTTAGCAGCACTTGTCCTGTCGGAAATGAAACTGCCTTGTAGCATTAGTAGGTAAACAGCAGAGTTTTCATTCATACATTTTTTTCCTTCCCATTCATATTTTAAAATACAGCACATGTGTTCTTGAAAATATTGTTATGGCTCGGCACTAACTTATTGTGGAACTTGAAACTACTTGCTATGTAGCTAAACGGCTTGCTAATTTTGTCTATGCATTTGTCTGCCTATGTGTAAAACCATCCCCAGACAATCTTTGCCGTCGGAGCCATGATTGTGGAATTTTCACACATAGGTGAGCATATACAGTGTTCATCAATAAAAACATCCACCAATCATCATTAAACATGGTGAGTGAGTGAATATCAGTGGTTTCAATATGTGCCAGCAACCAGCAAAATTGTCCATCTATTTCGGAGTATTTCCCTAATTTTGCTGTCTACTTTCAATCTTGCTGATAAGTTACTTTGTAGATGAAAGTATGATTTATGCAGGTCTTTTGCCTCTTATTTTGCTACTCTGCCACCTACTTCCGATTCTACTGAAACCACTGGAATATGGAGTTTAATGTGGCTGCAGGAATCTTTCACCCATTTGCGATGCAACGTTCAAGATGGAAGGTGTTCTATGCCAATTAATATAAAAATAATTACATTAATTTTAATATACAATATCTGATTTCAATATCTGATGTCTGCTCTGTCGTGTCCATGATGTCCATAAGACATCAAACCATGGACATCAATACATGTATCTGTCACAAAATACACATCAAAATCCCAAACCAAAATTCCACGTAAATAATGTAATTAGCATAACCCGTCTATTACTCTTGGAAGCAAAAATCTCTATCCATATCAGATTAACCTCCAAAACATTAATTCCCGTGTACACGGGGAATGTATCGCCTACGAGGAAAGTAATTCGTACCTGTCAAAGGGGTGTTTGGTATGGGACTGTCTGCATCACCCCCTAATTACCCTAGTGGGTCGACCCCCAGGGGGCGCTAGCAGTAGAATAGAGCATGCTGGGATGGCTCTTAACAGGGTTTTCCCCCTCCTCCTCTTCCAGACAGACCGTTCCAGAACAGGTGTATTCATTCATCAATGGAGAAGCTTTATCAATTGTTGACGGGCGTATAATTTCAGAATTGGCAATTCATGACTCGCAAACACATCTTTGGTTGCCAGGGTACCGTGCATGATTACAACTTCCTGTGGGCATGATTAGCGCTCAAACCATATTGTAGGTGGCCATGACCTACATGAAGCTTGTATGTCATTTGAATATCAATGACAGAATTCAACCTTGATGTTGGACAGACATACAGACAGACAGATACCAGCATTTGGTCAAAGAACTAACTCTGTGTCACATCTTGTTATTGCCCAAATATTTGTATTCAAAATATCCACCTAGAGCAGTTTAACCTTCTGTCTGCTGAAGGCAACTGGAGATGCCCTAAAGAGCAGTGTCTGTGCCTAATCCAGCATGCTGAATAAAATCAAAGTGCTCTATTTCTGCATGTGATTGTTCAAGTTAACTCGCCTTCAGCAGGGAGGAGGGTTAAGGAAATCAAGATTTCTGGAGTTTCAGTGGCTCTTTTCATATAAATATAATACCAATAAATATAAGTTATATCATTTATTTATGTAAACCTGTGAGACTATGGATAGTCAAAGAACTTACCTAAGATACAAGCGACATTAAACAATTTTGTGACACTCATTCACTGACTCTCAAACGATCAAATTTCAAAAGTTTTATGCAACTTTGTAACATTTCATACAATGGACACTTGCCTTTTAGGAGAACTAGAGTATCGTTTCTCGAAGCTGTCATATCCACTATGAGACCATACCGCTCTCATAAGTGCACAATCCCCATGTATTAGAGATTACTACAAGTCCATAAATGGTCTCGTAACTTAGACATGAGAGCTTCAAGAAACCATACACTGACAATCAAATTACAATATGTAAAACACATTATATATTAAATTTGGCCTAATAAAGAAATAACATAGCCTGTCACTAAGTTCATTAAAGCACACCACATGACATGAAGAACTGACATAATATCTTCCTCTCAACTTTTCCCCATGGAATCTGCTTTATCAATAAAATGCACAACATGACACAGTGGTTTTTTCTTGACCCTTGACTTAGATCAAGATGACCTCCTGACCTACTGTGGGGTCGCAAATAAACTATCAAGAACTTCGGTACAAAGTCTAGACAAATGGTACTAACGGCTCCATGAAAGGAACTATCCACCTTAAAACAGATATCGTATTTATATGTAATTATTCATAGCCAATGAATTTCAAAGTTTTACTCCGCTGGGTGACAGAATAACAGAACAATTGTATAATTACCTCCTTAATTAACTTTTTTTTATGCTGAAGGCAACTAGAAATTACCTAAAGAACTTGATTCAACAGGCAGAGGGTAAATTAAATCCATTGACATGATTGAGGTGGACTTTTTGTATCCAGGCTTTCCATAACTTGTGACATTCAGACGAAAAATGGTAATTTTTACGGAATTTTATTTTAGGACATTTTTAACCTTCCGTAAAAAGGCAATTGTTCTCTCGTTGTTTTGCAATGATTAATAGCTTTATGACCAAATGTCTGGTCATAAAGCTATTAATCATTGCAAAACAATGTAGACATTTGATCGTAGGTTTTCAGGACAGAACTATGGTAATGTCTGTAATCTTTCAACTGTATTTAGTCTCCAATGTCTAGCCACAGGGAGTACCATAATTCAGTCGGTATAACTGACATCTTGCATATATCTACAATCCATTATTTTCCACGGTAATATAATATTAATGTTGATTAGAGTTTCGTCTTCTGTGTTTGTCTGTATCGCAGACATTATTATCGTCCAGATCGGTCATCTTCAAAAGGGTCTACCATGAACAATTTAAAGCAAGTGTAGACCGCGAATCAAGGAAAAGTAGACGGTTTTAATTTCTATTTCGATACTTACTTCTAGTCCTGCAATTCTCCCAGCTATTCGCATCTATTCAAACTTACGTTTTCGTATCTATGTTGGAAAAAAATAAATAATTCAACTCATAAATTAAATTAAATTAATAAATTAAATGAACAATTAAAGGAAATGTGGACAGCAGGTAAAGGAAAAGTAGCTGGTTTTAAAGGTTTAATAATCCTAATCAGCCATAGATAAACAAAAACGTAGCATCTTCCTCAAAGCTGTCTTATTAGCGGTGTTTCGTAAACAAAATCCTAACAAACATCATCACGAGTACGTACAATAGACGCTACAAGTTTGCACATTGGTACGAATCACGCCAATGAAAAACACACCTCTCGAACAATACTTCGCAAATCCGACATCCAACTAACGGTAAATTTACCAGAGATCTCGCATATCACTTCTTTCTTGTCCGCGAGTTCAACTTGGGTTAAAGACACACATGAAAAAAAAAAAAAACGCCTCAAAATCATGTTCCATAAAGACCACGCGATCTGCTAGTATTGTTCATCGAATTCAGTCGTCTCAAGGTCAGACAGCTCAGATTGTTCCCCGTTGGTCAACCCATGCGTACGCCAATCCTCCGCCTGGCAGTCCGCCTTTAACTACAACCAAGGTCCGGTCTTGTTTGACCACAGGTCAGTCCGTGTCCCCATCGGGTGATTTTTGACAGGTGCCAGGATCCCAAACAGGGACCAGGATCCATTCTCACCTTTCGGGGCCATAAAGCACAGATAAACGTTTTTTTCTTGCACATAAACTTGTTTTGTATTTGTCTACATCTCTGAGGAACGGGTCTGCCTATCAAAACAATAGCACAAGCTGGCCGATGGTGGGCAAACACTTGACCAGCATGTCCAGTCAGTATGACAGGTGCCAGGTACACAAGATGCATAGTCATGTCCATGTTTCCTTGTCCTGTTTATAGGCTAATTGTGTTCTCCTTCAACATTGACACAGTCAACATCCACTCAAAACAAACTCGTCTATACTTGAAAAGTCCCTAATGAATCCGTCATACAATGTATAAAAAAAATTGTGCATGTGTAAAAGAAAATATTTATTAATGAATATGACTTCTTTTGAAAATGTCAATTTAACCATCTCCCTGCTGGATTGGGCATAGACAAAGTTCTTTAGGGTATCTATGGTTGCCTCCAGTATAAACTGCACCTGCATCAGTCCTTGCAAGGCCATGAACTCTCCCTCTGTCCTCCCCACACACATACACGACTGTCCACATCCACAACCTTCCACAATCTGCACCCACGTCTGAATACATCCACCACTGCCCACATCCACGACTGTCCACATCCACAACCTCCCACAATCTGCACCCACGTCTAAATACATCCACCACTGCCCACATCCACCACTTCCCACATCCACAACCTCCCACAAGCTGCACCCATGTCTGAATACATCCACCAAATCCCACATTCATCACTTCCAACATCCACAACCAACCACAATCTGCACCCACATCTGAATACATCCACCACTGCCCACATCCACCACTTCCCACATCCACAACTACCCACAATCTGCACCCACATCTGAATACATTTGGACATATTTGTACTTATTATGAGAATCGGTATGCACTGTCTGTAGACATGATAGAGTGGCAATACAGTTTTCATCCTTAGTCTGTCAGTACCAGCCGGTGCTCGCATACTCACTGCAACATTCAGTGCTATGGATGTTGCAGGTTTCCTTCTACGCTAAACTGACAAGTCATGATACAAGTTAAAGAATCTTAAAAGCAGCTCTAAACCTCAATTTAAAACAGAGAAAAAAACATAATAATAATATTATAACCATAAATCTAATCCTATATTTTAATACTGATTTTTTAGAAAGATAAAATAGCTAATTAAAGTTATTAAAACATATATAAAACACCTAACAATTATAATCAATAATATCAACATGTAATAATCAGCTGTATACACTCAGCTGTCAGGATGTATCACATTTATATGTTTGATGTAGTTATTATTAAAACAAATCCATAAACTAACTCACATTACGTTTCAAACCGGATGGTAATTTATGTACACATGGTACTGAAAATAGAGTGAGTGTAACGTTGCAGCAGAAATCTCTCACCCACATACAAATATACTGGATTGAAAATAATAGGAAATAAAACATGTACATTCACTTACATAATCAGAGAATTATTTCATGAATTTTTTATTTTTTATAAAGAAAACAACATATAATGAAATTGGAGAAAAAAGGGAAATAAAATGTGTGCATTTACGTACATAATCAGATATTTATTTCGTGAATGAGTGAGTGAATATGGAGTTTAACATTGCTGTGGGAATATTTCACCTATTTGCAACAAATATATTTCTTGAAAAATTCAAAAAATTCAAAGCAAACACCTATTATTTACTCTAACAAAATATTAGATTTACAAATTTATACATTATTTATCCTTTTACAACTTGAAACATATCAGAATATTTGAATTGCGTGACAATTCTCATAAATACTGCATAAAGAGTTTTTGGCAGACTGGCATCTCGATTTCCAATACGTTGCGTTATAATCTTCCCATTTCCATCAAAGACGATAATTACATTCCTAGTCTCGCTATTCGAGATCATCACGACCGCGTCTGTCAACAAATCCGAAAATGGATGCAAGGGCAGTGACCTGAGCCAGCTTGCCACTGACTTCGTAACAGCTGATGCAAAAATCGTATTAATCATCACATACGATACAATTTCCTGTATTACTACTTACAATTTCAACATTTGAAATCAAACGAGGAATAAATTAGTATACATAAGCCTTGGACACGTGTGACGCATTATAAAACTCTCGCGTACGAAAAGGTGAAAATGGACATTTTAAAGACATTCGTGGGGTCACCTAGTGCCGGAAAATCATGCAAAACTCCTAGGAAATAAGTCGTAGGAGATTTAAAATCCGAAATCCATTTTCTTGAATAGTTCAATATTTGTCTGGATATAGCAGGCTAGACACTGTCACAGACTCGTCATCCCAAATAGCATAATTCAATATAATCCACAACGACCAATTACAGAAGCCGAGATTTCAGGGCAATGCAAGAAGGCAAAGCTCTTCAGACCGCTTTCATAATAGAAATCGGTAGGATTGATATAACTACAAATGACTTAATTTCAGCCTATGAGATTATAAGGATAATCTCATGATTGGTATGTTGTGCGAGCCCAAAGTATGTTGTACTTTTCCGTCCATAGTATTTGTGTGTACTACTATATCACATGGTATACTATATCACTATATGAAATGCTTTCATGCTGTAAAAAGTAATTAAGCTCTGTAGTAAATATATTCAGTGCGTTAACATGATTAATATATATGTACTTTTATTATAGTTTAACCCATTCATATTTGTATGGCTTAAAAATGTGTTCATGTATATCATATTGAAGAAAAACTAATATAGTCAATATTCTAAATTGCTTACGATTATTTTCTTTAATCCGGACCAAATCGCGGCCGCGGCTCAGACTGTTAACAATTTAACTGCAACCGGAGATGCCCAAGTAAGGTGTCCGTGTATAATCCAGCAGGGAAAGGGTTAACTATTAAAAACTACAGTGAATTTATATTTATTTATCCTTTTTTAGGGGAAGGGGGTAACATTATTACAAATTTAAATTTATAGTATCACTCCACACACAACAAGATATACTAAATATCAACCTTCTCCCTGCAGGTTTATGCATGGCAACTGCAGTTACCACCAGCAATCAGGAGGTTAAATCCAGTAACAACTCATCGGTAGCTATGCATTACATACACTTATAGACACACACGCAATGCCATCAAGTACAGAAAATCTATGGTGAGACTGACTGACCAGTAGATAAATACTGGCGGACGTTACGGCCGTTATAGCACGGCGTATTGACCAGTCTGTCTGGAGTGTTGACCACTGTCCAGGCAGTCACGCTGACCTGCAAACACAGGCACTGGCCACAACATCCTGTGTTTGGGTTTGGCCGTGGAGGTCACCATCTTGTTTTTGTTTTGTTTGCTTTGGTTTTCGTAGCCGGCTCCCATTTGGCTCTATATCACGGCAGGACAAGTGAGGTATATGCCTTGACCAAATGTACTATAAGGAGTGAGTGAATATGGAATTTAACGTCGCTGTGGGTATCCACCAAATGTACAAAATATACTAGACAAGTACAATAGTTTATGGCTGATAGATAGCTCTTGCATCACTGCAGATTTCATTACGTGAGTGAATATGGAGTTTAACGTCGCTGCGGGAATCTTTCACCCATTTGCGACAAATATCATGGCAGGACAAGTGAGGTACATGCCTTGACCAAATGTACTAGATGAGTATTTAGTTTATGGTTTTA
>JAUTBZ010143173.1:0-12575 GCA_032361785.1 Lepetodrilus galriftensis
CTGGACTTGTCGACAGATAGCTATGTGAGCGAGCAGATTGAACATGTATGATGAAAGAAAGCCGGGTGTTCTACATGCAGGTCGAAAAGCATGGAGCTATTTCCTTACAAAATAATGTCTTTGAAAATTGAATATTATTGCAGCTAAAGATTCCTAATGTAATTACAATTTTCACAATCATGATATCACTAATGGAATTACACAATCATGATGTAGGAATGATAATTTTCATAATTGTGATATTACTGTAGATACTATATACGTTTCACAACCATGACATCACTAAAGGAATTTAAATTTTCACAATCAGGACACCAGTGCTGTAATGTGAAACATCATCTCTTTATTTTCAGCGGTTCACATAAAATTGTAGCAAAAATCAGCAAAAATTCTGATTAATATCCTAATAATAGTACACAGTGGAGTAATACAAAAATTACAGTGCCACTCACGCTGGTGTTATAGAGAGGACGCACAGCGACACGTGGTGAGAACTGATCACATTACTGAGACAAGTCAATCAAATTATGCGCTGCAACAGCATGTTACAGGTTATTACAGCGGTAATCAGGTAAAGTCGAAGCCAATACAGCCATCTGTATAGTCTACAGTGGAAAAAAGGCTTCGATCCAGACAGTCCTCCGACACGGTTTATGGAAGGACAGCAACAGGGCATAAAGGTAGCACGTGTCTATAATAACGTAGTCGCAAACTGGGACCAGGTTCAGACAGAAATTGCAGCACTACAGTTGTTGGGTGTCAGTGTAGGACATACAGTGATTATAATGCTGTAATAGCTTAGGGAAACTTGTCCCTGACAATATATTACAAATGGGTTATATTATAATGATATCATAAAGGTAAGCGGAATAAACTGATAAAATACTGCATACTCCTAACTTAACTAGATACAAAGATTGATTGTAATTCACCTGGCATATCACCTGTGTCTTGCCTACCATGCATATATCAACCATTTCTTACACAGCTAAATCTGGAATACCACCCAGCTAGCATATCATTCATGTCCTGTCCAAATCCAGAATATCATCCGGCATCTAGCATACCACTTGCAGGGGCGGATCCAGACTTTCAAGTTAGGGAGGCTCAAAGTGTATTTTAGAGGGGGCTCATAATTTCACCATAATACATAATACATGTTTATTGAACAATATTGTCCAATTCTAGGGGGGGGAGGGGGGCGCAAGCCGGGTGAGTCCCCCCTTGGATCCGCCTCTGACTTGTGTTCTATCCATCTAGAAAATAACCTGTGCTATATGCCCACCCATCATATCACCCATATCCTGCCCACCCAAAATATCATCCATCTATCTCACTGTCAGACAGGTGTGGTACAGCATTGTTGTGTTAGACACAGGTCTAACTTAGGCCAATATTGACACTACGGACCTTATACAGAACGCTTATTAACTGCAAGCAGCAGGATTAGAGACATCAACACGTACCATCTGTATTAGCCCCGGGCTTCAGATTAATGTGTATGTACTCTCTAGCATCCCATGTGTTTACATATGATCATTTGTATTCTTAAACCGTGTTTACTTTCTCAGATACAATAGGTGGCGGATGATTGCATGATGTAATGGCATTGTTACACAATACAATGAGTTGTCAATAATATACACTGTCGGGCAGGTGTAATATGCGGCTTAACGTTTGTGTAATTAAACAGATCTTGGATCACGTCAACATGGCATGTCCTCATTATGAGGATGTAGCTTGACCAGATATTACGTATACATGTAAGAAGTAAGGTGTATGAACTCTGAAACTGCTGATAAAGACATCATCAAAAACGGATCAAGATAAAAATATATTTAGTCTATGAAATCTCAAAGTCTGAGATTGTTCTGGCATGGAATGAGAGTGATTATGGAGAGTAATATTTGCAATGATTCTGGTGCCGAGATGATGAAACATTTTGAGTACGATTTCATGCTCAAGCTCATATTTTATAAGGACTTGAGTTGAGCATGACATCGTACTCAGGAAAGTTTCAAATCTCAGGGCCTGGTCAAGAAGTCATCAGACAATGTCCATGACAGATCCATAACATTAACTTTAATCTGTAAAACTTAACGTCTTTTACACAGGTAGGGCAACTGACAATTGTGATTTCAGAAATCCTCTGCTGCATGCCCCAAGTCTCTATAAATAAATTTACCCCTGGACAAATAAATCTGTGGATTTCTGCGGATCTGTGGAAAATTGCCATGCCTGTTAACCTTCATCTGGTTGGAGGCACCTGAAGATGCCCAGTAGAACAGCGACTGTGATCAGTCCAGCTACTGGGTCAAGGTAAAAATGTACTACTGATATGATGATCCTTCTAAAGGACGTTCTCCTATTGTTTTTATTCCGTGATCAGTCCAGCTGGGTCAAGGTAAAAATGTACTACCGATATGATAATCAAAGTATTTCTTCTAAAGGACGTTCTCCTCCTATTGTTTTCATTCCATCTGACAGCTTAGACTTGCTCATGTTTCATTTAGATATGGTAATGGCACTGTTGTCTAAAAGAAGATGGAAATGCTTCAGAACTAACATAGAACAGGCACATTTCTTAATTCTTAGTTAGCCTTGAGAGTTGGAGAATAATGTTATTTGGCAGACTTTGTAGACAAGAACACACAGGGGTCACACTTTCGATAAACATTTATTTTTATTTTTATTAATAGTCTGCACATGGAGAGGGTGTTAGCATAGTGGTAGATAGTAAGATTTTAGAGTCAAAGGTTCCGAGTTCAAACCCTGTATCAGTTTGCAAAGTTAACTTTCTGATGCTACCATGATAGCATGCCCTGTATTGTGACAGTGCAGTTAGCATTCATGGTTTGTCAGCACCAGCCAGGTTTACTGCAACACTCAGGCCATTGACTCTTGTACGTTCCTTCCTATAGTAAACTATAAAGGCAATACTTTAATTTTTCTATTTTGAAAACAACTCAAAACCCCTATTCAAACAAATAAAAATATTGTACAGTACTTATTTTGCATGGGGGAACACAAATGGTCTCAGATGAATAGAACTATGGCAATTCCGGAGTCCCAAAGCCGCCATTCCGACACACCCACCACAGCCACACAGCCACACAGCCAGACACAGCCACTTAACCTGGTCCATCTCCAGCACCATCAGCAGGCAAAAACAAACCCCACTTGTTTTATTTATCCAAGTACAATCACAGACAGCTGCGATATAAGAGTCCAACTCAATATGGGCTAAGCGCTCACTTTGATATATAAGTACTGAGCTATGTGTCTGCTTCTGTCTGTCTGTCTGTCTCATCTCTCTCTCTCTCTCTTCCCTCTTTCTATCCCTGTCTCTTTCCCACCTAAATTCTCTTGCTTTTCAATTTCTCTCTTACCACAATCATTCTCTCTGTTATCTAGTGTGCTCTCTCTCTTTCTCTCCCTTCACTGTTCCCTCCTCTCTCTCTCTCTCTCTCTCTCTCTCTCTCTCTCTCTCTCTCTCTCCTCAACTGCCCCACTTTCCTCTATCTACCTTGCTATCAGCCTCGCTCACTTTCTCTCCTCTATCTACCTCGCTATCAGCCTCTGTACACAACAGGGAATACACGCTGGCACTGCAGTTCAAAGGGAATTAGATTCACACATATCATGGCACATAATGTGATGTCCCAGTAGGATTCTAACAGGAGAACTGAGGAGTGGATGCTCAGTGGCAGCAAGGGCTTCAACACCTGAACAGAAGTGTTCCCACTTAGCATGTGCTGTCTTCATTTGGTGGAAGATTGAGTAGGGTGGAAGTGAGGATCTGGACCTGGTTGTGCGTGCAACTGTTACTACACCAACTCTGTATTACGTGTTATTATGGGTCTGAAACTCTCTGCTTTATGGGTCTGAAACTTTCTGCTTTATGGGTATGAAACTCTCTGCTTTATGGGTCTGAAACTCTCTGCTTTATGGGTCTGAAACTCTCTGCTTTACGGGTCTGAAACTATCTGCTTTACGGGTCTGAAACTCTCTGCTTTACAGGTCTGAAACTCTCTGCTTTACGGGTCTGAAACTCTCTGCTTTACAGGTCTGAAACTATCTGCTTTATGGGTCTGAAACTCTCTGCTTTACAGGTCTGAAACTCTCTGCTTTATGGGTCTGAAACTCTCTGCTTTATGGGTCTGAAACTCTCTGCTTTGCCTACGGGAAGAGCACATGCCAGACTATTGATAAGAAACTTGCTGAACTTTACTTGAGTTGCTGAAAATCTTTGCATTTTTATTTTGTTTAATAAAATGGCTGCGGAGAATTAAAATTGGTATCTGTGTGAACATATTTGTTGTCTTAATATAAATTTGAATACCTTCATAATTAGATCAGAAAAAGGAGAGAACATGTCTCAAATTTAGTTGTTCGTAGACTATTTTTATATATGATCCGTGTCAGACAGATTGTGTATTGAATTACTACATGAAAGTACATGGAATAATGCTCAGCTATCTTGGTCCAACATCAACACTTTTAGTGTCATAGTCTACATACATGTACCGGTACCTAAACGTATCACCTATCCTCTCACATAACCATGGCAACACTAAATTTAGCCGTCTTGCCACTGCATGACAGACATGAACAACTCTAAAACTAATTATCGTAAGGTTGGTAAGCATTAAAGTCATTTGTAAAAATGTGGGTTACGAACATTAATCAAAAGATCAAAGTAACCGATTTTCAAAACATATACATTTACCATTGCAGACCTAGATTAACCAAATTTACATTTCAGACCTAATTTAGTCATGACTACAGACACTTCTATATTGAATAAGCTACCCTGGTGTATATTTCGTTACAATTCAAATCAAATCTCATTTAAGCCAAATGAGTTTTCGACAAGATTTTGATGGTTAAAAATTTAATTTTCAATTAATATTTAGCAAATAATTATTTAGTCTTATATTATTCTTATTATTCTTATTATTAATGTTATTATTATTATTAATATTATTATTATTACTATTATTATACAATTATTTATATTATCATGGAAATCTATGCAAACGGAACAACATTTTTGCACTCACTTACTGACATAACAAATACACATGTACAGCAATTTACTTCATCACCATCACAACTGTCACTAGTATATTACCACCCAGTTCCTGAAGTGAGACACCCATTAGCAATAAAACAGAGTGAGTTACGTAATCTACATTAGCACTGCACTCGGTTATAGCCTGCTTCTGGGCTATGTCGAGACTTAATTACAATCAGCATACTTGGTGATGATGAATGTTGCTTTTAAAACTCTGCTTGAAACCTATAATTTGATCATTAATAAGAGACATGATCTCAATCAGTTGTGAGGCAAATATCATAATATTGATGTAAAATTATTTACTATGATAGTAAGTTCTCAGGACTGTTAGTTATTAGTGGATGGCTTAATATTGAATTGAAATTGTATTTATATGTTCTTCAACAAATAATAGCACCTAAGTTAGAAGTGGATGGTTTACACACTATGAATGTTGAAGGTTTCCTCCTGTCCTAAACTCATAAGAGTCTTCAAAGTTGCTCCAAACACCAAAGTAAAAATACACACAAACAACCCCACTAACCGACAACAACAGGTACCCAAGGAATTAACATCTTCACACCAATGAATCCTGACTTTGCCATACGTCCTTGTATAAGAACATCAGTATCTCCTTCATATCTGACAAATCCTGGTGATTCTTCTCAACAAGGCAGGTAACAAAGGACACATTAAGGTCTTCAGACAAGTCAGAGAAGTATTCCATCGTAAACAATTACATCCCACGCATCCTTGTCATCAATTGAGACAGCAAACCTGACATCGTGCCCAATGAGAGAGTCTACCAATGAGAGAATGAGTGTCTACCAATGAGAGAATGAGTCTAGCAATGACAAGAAATCACTACATTTACCTCTTTGCCAGTAATCCCGAGTAGGTTTTCATGACAAACAGGACGCAGACACAGGAAGTCTTATACATCTTGTCTTGTAACTGATCCGTCTAACACTTCCTTACAGCTAAGTACTGATTCCACACAGCGCCCAGTGTAGTAATCCATGTACAAATCTCACACGAGTTCCCATCTGCTCCAGGTCCTCCTAGCAATCTGGACCATCTCGCACAAAGTAGTCCCTGAGCAAAGTTTCTCTTACGGCATCCTGGATTCATAGATGTCACCAGCATCCAGCGTAGTAATCCACGTACAAATCTGACATATCCCCCATCTGCTCTAGGGCCCTGTTGCTGAGAACCCTTGTAGCTACAGCTGATTGTAGGGTTTACAATTGGCTTTACAACTGTTGTAACCGATGTCTTATTACTGTTCCTCAAAGCTCTTGAACCTCCAAACAATCTGGAACCACTCGCACAAAGTAGTTCCAGGCCAAAGTATTTTTTACGGGAAAACTCCTGGATTCATAGATGTCACCAGTAATGCCACACATTGATTCCCGGTTCCATAAACACTGGTAACATTAATGACGGCACTCTTCACACTGTGGGAAGTGGTCGGTATAGTTTTATTGCAGATCATGCATACTCCATCCAGAGGAATCAATTCACTTTTATTTCTTCGTGCAAGCAGTCCCTGGCTATAATGGTGGTCACATCCTATTCACTGTACCCCCACCACCTCCCCCTTATTGATTACAACTACCAACTGGCTGTCCGGCTAATTGTACACACAACCTAATCAACTGTAAAATCGCCGTGAAATCGGTATTCCCCTCCGTTTCTTTCAATATACAAAATTGCAGTTTTATACCGCCAGCCTTCTCGAGAATGTACAGATAATTCCGGTTCAAACCTCTTTGCAGCCAGATTAAATTTTGAAGGTAATCAGGCGTGTTATTGCTCATAAATAAACCAACAATGAATATTGCCTGTACTGCTACTTTGCTGAAATTGAAACCAAAATGTCGGCTATTGATACAGTCAAGTTTTACAGCACGAAGACAAACAGAAATGGACAATATTCAATGGGATTGTCGATAACTTGGATCAATATAACATGGATTTCATTTCTTGATTAAACATCCAACTTCAGAGAGATGATCAATTTGGATCTTCTAACATAATGGATGGTCCATTTTGGTTAATTTCTTTTTATATATTTTAGGAAAATTATAATCTTTAAAATCTGCACACATTGAGCTTCAGAGATAATTACATTGACATCCTTTGGTTTCAATCATACAACAACTTCATGGATCCATTGAAGCAAAGATATGATAGATATATATCGTTATAAAGGTTCTGATGTTTTACCGCTAATTGGAGTCTGATGGATCTCAGCATCAACCAGACCATATTTATTTGAGCTATCAATGGTCAATGAATAACTATTTACGTCTAGAAAATATATCACGTTTACTGGTCCAACTACATAATTGTGCCATACATGAATGTAAATACAACGAATGTTCATGAGGAACTCATAATTTCGATGGGGACAAAGACAGTGTCATTTATATTTTGCCCTAGATGCCCATCATAACCAAACAGAAACGTTTGTGTCTCATTCAGATTGTCCACCCTGTCACAGCCTGACACACGTTGAGTCAACAGAGGCTGGACACTGACCCTTGTGGACACAGGGTCTCGGGTGGCACGTTTCAATGAAGGGTAGATCACTCTGACCGCACCACGTCCAACAATGCTGAAGCCGAGGGACAAGTCGAGGGACAAGTCGAGGCAAGGAAGACAGGTCCAGCCTCTCAGAAAGCGTGGATGAGCAAATGTTTGAGGAGGATTACCTGGATGGGACCGGGCACAAGAGGGCCAGATGATCCAAACACTGGAGGTGTTCCGCAGGCAGGGATGAATGAATGAGAGTTATCTTCCCTTTGTTCGCCGTGTGCCGGGTTTTTCAACCGGGACTGGAGAGGTGTTGCAGGTCAAATATACTTACAGTAGGTTCAGTTCCTCATGTTTATTTACACTGAAGGCTTTACTAAAGGTTTTGTTATCGGAAGTATTCACCAGGTTTGCTTTCTTAGTATACTGGAAGGATTCAAACTGACTGCTTGTCTGACCGCCCAAGACTAACAACTTTAGAGTGGGAATTATTTTAATTTAAAAAATTTGAATTTAATTTTATTAATTTTTTAATTGGTGTTTAGAGCAGCTTTCAAGATTCTTTTACTTATATCATGGCTCGTTAGTTTATGACAGGAGTGAGTGAATATGGAGTTTACCGTCGCCGCGGGGGTCTTTCACCCATTTGCGACGCTTATGGCAGGAGGAATTCCGCAACAATCATAACACTGAATGGTGCAGTAAATCTGCGAGCACTGGCTGGCACTGACCAAGGACCAATAAACTAAAGAAGACGTACAATAAAATGAGTTCATACATAGTAACCATTGTGGATAGAACTAACCAGGAGCCAAGCAGCAATGGATTTGCACCTGGAACAACACACATAATCTTGATTAAGTGGCGTGAACCTGATATTTGTTTTGGCAAAGAACAAAAGTAAATCTCAGTTGATACCAATGTGTGGTTACTAATCTCTGATATGACGCCACAACGTACTCAAATGGGGACAAAGGTCAACTAATTGATAGCTTACAGCTCAAGACTTACAGTATCACACTAAGATATTGGCAATACCTACTACACCATAAAAAAAATCCCATACGGATTTGAATAAGAATCAATGTATTGATTGATTGAATTAATGTTTTACGTCTCGGCAGGAATGTTTCACCCAGTTATGTATCCAAAAGTATTATTATTTTTTACGAATTTGCATCAATAATGATCTTATAAAATAAGTGAAAGAATCTTGAAATTGGTGATGAATCCCATAAAATACAGCATCAAACAGGCTCAAATAATGACCAATTAAAAAAAACCAGTAAAATCTCTGACATAATTCATAGATTTCCTATATGTAACTGGAAGCCAATAATCTGTATTCTACCATACACACTTCATTAGCACAGACTGTAACACAACCATGTCAATACAGTCTGACACTAATAATAAGCTCATGTCGCAATATATAAGACAGGCAGTAGAAGAAATCCCCAGTTTTCACTGTATCTAGACTGGTCAGATTTGCCATAAACAACACTATGCCAACGTAGCCTGACACTAAGCTCGCAATGTCACTGTATAAGACAGTAGAGAAATCCCAGTCTTGACTGTCTACAGACTGATCAGCAACATGGACACTGTGATAGGGAATCCTGGGAGGTTGCAATAAATCTTCGGGATTACTTCGGGATTACCGAGGTCAAGGTGTCCTGGATAGTGTCGCCAGATAGTGTCACAAGGCATTGACACCTCTTGTATTTCCATTAATTACTTACAGCGCCAAGTTATACATCAATTTGCCTAATAGCAGTAACTATTTACAACTTAGCAGCCAAGATGATGTCTGGGGCGACCAAGAAGATCTGGGAATCACATAAGCCATCATTAACCAATTATTTAAATAATAGGAAAATGTTTAATTCTCAAATCTCTGTTGCCCATGGCACATTTTACAGGATTTTAACATAAATCATAGCATTACTTAAATACAACAAAAGCATGCAGGCCACATGCCGTTCCTCAAGTTCAAAGCAAACACCAATCTCGAAGATCATGGCAAGACCAGAACAGGAAAAATTAACAAAGGAACTGAGCCTTCGAGAAATCGAAGACCTCCTGAATTACCATACCACCAGAAATTGGAGCTGGAGAGAGTCACAGCAAAAATTAACAAAGAAATGAAGCCTTACAGAAATCGAAGACCTCCTGAATTATCATACCAATGGAAAATAGAGATGGAAAGAGTTGGTGTGAAAGGTTGCTCGCTGAGTGAAGTCGGAAATGGAGCCTGATGAGAAAACGAGAGATAGGTGTACAACAAACATATCTCCTGGTAAGTGAAGCAATAAAAATGTTATCTGCCTCTTAATGGGTGCAATACGAAGCATACAGTCTCCAGCACAGCCGCACAATGTCTTAGGTGTCTCTGGCCACGGACTGACCTTCAACCATGACCAATGGACACCCCCACCCAACAATAACCATTGGACCCCCCAATCCCCGCTTCCCAAAAATGACCAATGCTCATAGTGGGTAAATCTAACAGGATAATAATGGGCAGCAATTTCATGCAAAGTGGCAATAAGGTATCATGTGGACTGGCAGCAGTCTGTGACACAAGGTCCTGAACAAGCCCAGCTTTGACACCAATGATAAGCCATATAATGAGGAGTAATCAGCAGCTATCAGCACCCATAACTTAACCATATGCCAGAGTGGAAACAAATTCAAGGAAATAAAGGATGGTTCAAAGTAACAAGGACCTTGAGACTGTCAGTCCTTGGTCAAGGGGGACAATGGGTGACATGGAAAATATGGAAGAAATTTGGCGGGTAAATTGACATTGTTGATGCATAGGGTTATTTGCTGAAGAGGACAGATCAGTTGTCAGGTAGATTTGTTAAGAAGGAACGACCATTATCAGATTGGACAGGAACCTGTATGATGGAGATGTAGATAGCGCTTGTCAACATGAGTAAATGGGACAAAGCTGTCAGAACGATTTCCTGATAACAGTATGTAAAAACGGAATCTGAATGTCCAAATTATGTTTTGCCTTAAATGTACCCCAGAAATATGAGATTCTTGCTTTTAGGCATAAGCCCATCAATTTCCTGCCACTTTATTCATACATCTTGTAAGTTGCTGGGCTTTGTTCGGCTCACCAGTACTTTAATAAAGTTGCCATTGTATAACAAGGACACTTATTGTAGGCCTATGGACACTGGACTGTCCGGCAGTAAGGATGCCTATCCTCGGCCTATTGTCTGCCCATCGGCCAATAAGAATATCTATTGTAGGCCTATAGTCTGAACACTGGGCAGAGAAGTTCACAACAAATGCTATTATCACCTATCATGCTATGTTCACACATTGTAGAACCAGTGTGACTTTAGGACACCATTGAAAACATCCTTGAAAACATCTGAAGCTATTAATATTCAAACACCATGAACACGCACACAGGTTCATCTTTTGTATTGGTCAGCACACAGGTTCCTCTTTTGTATTGGTCAGCAATCACCTTGAGGCAAGATACTGGGGTAGAGATGAAATGAGATATATTGGTCAGCGAATGTAAACATTGGGCTATAGAGGTGAGATATTGAGGTCTAGGTGAGATATTGAGAAATAAAGGTGAGATATTGAAATATAGGCCCATTTTTGTCTTTATCATGATCTTTTCATAAATTTGACATCAATTACTCTGAAAGAACATTTGTTATCCAATATTAACTACATAAGATTTCCCTATTATATACTGTCAGAACAGAACAGAACAGAACTGAACTTTTATTCTCTCAGGCCGAGAATCTCAGCAAATGGGGTATAAACATATATTACAAAAAGTAACATGGCAATTGCGGTCACTCATAACATTTTAACAAGCATTAAAAACTCTAATGAAATTTAACAACTACCTCTTCAACGGTAAAGTACTTAATAAAACTCAAAATTCCTAGTTTGAAGATGATCCAACCTTGCAATAAAATACACATGGCTGACTAACAAATAAAATTTAAATAGCAAGCATGTGTAAAACCAGCATGGCTGTGACTTCAACCGTGTAAACAGTGAGCAGTGTGGATTATCCACCGAGAGTGCAAACTCGTTTACCCTTCTTACTTCATACTTCACCTCTGTACTCCGCCTAAGCATATTTGCGTGGATGGTATCACAATACAATAAAAGTTACAGATTGCATGAGAAGCAGCCATCACAACAATACCCCTGAGAGAGCGAGTCCACGTACATGACAGAAACATGGACGGAAATTAATTATACATGTTTAAGGTAGAACCACTTGAAAATACGGGGCAAAATGAGCATATATTGGTTGTTTTGATACAGGTAAATGCTCATAAAACATTGGTGCATCAAAGACTCAGAGCCACACAAAGATGCTTCATATACTTTTAGCATTGTGTTCTAGTGTTTGCAAACACACTGTAAAATATAAGTGGATTGAAAATGTCAAACAGAGTGCAAATGGACGTGGTAAAATGGTGTTCAACACATTCAATGACCTCACAAAATACTATATTGAAATCTCGCTAAATTTTAGATGAAATTGAGGCTCCGAGTACGATATTGTGATTGAACTGCGACTCCTTTGTACATTTTATTTTTAAATTGTTGTACTCAATAATTTACATCACTCTCAAAATCACTTTCTAAAACTTTAAGATATAAACATATACAAAACTCATTAAATCTGTTTTAGCATGACTACAACATCACAACAACATAAACTCTGAGTAAAACTGTTCCTAGGTTCTCTAACTCTTTGGAAATATCCAACTACGTAGTTTATATGATACAGGGCAAAGTTCACGTAAAATAAGTTTCTAGGAAAATAGTATTTAACCCCATTATGGTCGTCCCATGTACACACGACCACTAGACAATTACCAAGATGATAGGAAAGTGTTAAAACCTTCTTAAGGAGGCTGGCCCTAGTTTCGACCAAAAGTTCTAACACAACGATTTTCCTGAAATTTTAGTATGTTGT
>JAUTBZ010143184.1:0-12574 GCA_032361785.1 Lepetodrilus galriftensis
ATATCAATGCGCCGCTTCTAAAATGTAGACTAAAATCATTGATACATTATATCACACTATTGAATCAAATAATTCCCTACCAATTTGTTATATTATTTATTTATAAGGATTGACTGGAATATTTTTTGCGTTAATCGAGGTATGAACGTAAAAACCGTGGATTCATACAGTTTGCACATAGATTTTTACGTTCATACCTCGATGAACGCAAAAGATAGTCCAGTCAATCCGTAAGTATTTCTTGGAATTAAATGGTTTCTATTGTTGTTCTTCAGGATCAGTATTTATTTTGCTACACTGCCTGCATGGAAGCACTGCTGAGTCTTACTAGCTGAACTGTCTGTTATGCTCTAATTAATTAACTAATTAATCAATGTTTTAATTATTTAAAGCTCTATTGCCATATTTTAATACTGAAAAATTAGGATTTCAAAATGAAGATACTGTATCTATTAAAAATAGAACACATATATATTAATATATATGTTAATGTGTATTTGACATATTTCCTAGTACTCGCCTGTGATTCGCTCTTTTAATTGAAGTCTGTTTATGCATGCTTATTACGGTGCAACGATACGTAACGCATAATATCTGATGTATTATTGGTGATAACAATATTATGAATATGTTGTATATTGCGCATGGTGTGAGCTATTGTATGTTTAGCAGATATAATATTTAATATATATATAATTTCACTGCGTGATATGGTACATTTATCTGTTGTAGTTTTGTGATATGAGTGGTGTTGTATGGAAAATAAACAATCGTATTTATGGTATATCCTTCATGTATAGTAGACTTTTTGCAATCATGTCATATTAAGGTAAAATATCATCTTTGCATATGGATTTACATTCTTTAAATATTATAAAGAAAAGAAAAATAGAACAATTTTTTTTATCAATATTGGTGAGGATTACCCAGGTAGATCTAATAGATAACGTAATGGTTACTGTATGTCACCTGACTGGTTATCTTCTACTGTTGCACTAGTCGGTAAATGACTGTACGCATAAAATGGCAAATTCCTTTTCTTTTACTTCCAACTAATTTTGCATTACTAGTGTATTAAAGTATCATTGAGTCGGATTGGATAATTAATGTGGTCATATGCAAAGACGATATTAATCCTTAAAGTTTGAGAATAGAAGAAAGGAGAGCCTTTTGATCAATACACAATTCAGATTTCATTACCACATTGTTCCACAGTGTTTTTATGCTTATAACATGATTGTTCACACTGTTACCATCTAAAATATGTGTCCATGTTTTGGGTATTAATAAATATTTTGGTTTCAACAAATGTGCGATATGAAGATCTTGGGAGTAAACCAGCAATACCAGTTAGTCCTGGAGAAATCTGTGATTATGGCTTTACCATAGCCAGGGAGTTCAGTGCTCCCTCGATATAACGCTGAAATTGGGGTCCATGACATGCCACCCGCGTTATAATACCCGCGTTATATCAACAAATATAATTGGAGAAAAATATAAGTTTTTAATTTTAATTTTTAAAATTTGTAAATGGGGTCCACGTTGGACCCTGCGTTATATCCGAATCCGCGGTGCATTGAAGGGCGTTATATCGAGGGAGCACTTACAAATTGAAACAGGGAATATGTAATTAAAATTACAAGAGGGAGTCTGTTATTACTAATATATTTGACAATTCTTCAATAATTAAAGTGCCTAATGTTTACTTTTTAAAGAGTTTATGATGATTCATTAAAGCCACAAAGAGTGTAAATGTGTTTCCCAGAATCAGTAGACCCATCCATGATATTTTGATATTAACAATGGCCCATCTCTTGGGCCCATTGATAACCTAGAATCTCTCATTGGGCCCTCCACAATGTATTCAAATATGTTTAAATAATTTCCTATATATTCATCGTTATTATATTATCGGATCTGTGAAATTTATGGTTTATATTGTTGTACAATGACTTATGAGAAAAATCAAATTTGATAATCTTCTGTCATAATAGCATAATTTAATTATTGATGTTTTTTTCCCCCTTTGTTTTATTAGTTGAATGTTTGTTTAGTTCATGATAAATTTGCTGTGATTTTTATATCCATTTTGCATGGAGTTCAGTGCTAATATATTCCCAAAGAATGGTTAATGCTTTAGTTTTTACCATAGTGAAGCTCTTCTAGACTTTAGCATGTGAAGATACCTGTCAAAGTTCAATACAAGTTCTAGTGAAGTCAACTGATACTTGGTTGTGTTCTAGACAATTAGTCTAGTCAATATACAAAATGTGGGCACCTATAATCACCACAAAGAACAACAGATATTTTTCTTCACAGATTTAGAATATTGGATTTATGGAAAGATGTAAAGATTTTATATTTTCTAAATGTTCGCTATGCTCAAGAAATACATCTTACTTTCAAATAACTAAATCTGCTTGCACAATGCTTGATATTTGGCCCAAAAAAAAGTGATTGTAGGCAGCCATATTCAATTTATGTAAATTAGTAATATATCCCCAACGTACATTCAGGTGCATTAATATGTTTTAGAGAATTGTGAAAAAATAATCACCATTCTGTTGTAATCTGTGGTGGGTGTGGTCATATTTATACAAGACTAAATCAACCATGATCAATGCTGGATGGTAAACCATTTGTCTTCCTCAGTTGTAGTTTAATCAATAATCTCATTCTATAGACCTGTCAGTTACATTGCCATTCTGAGGGTCTCCGAGATGAGAACCACTCACAACTCGGTTAACATTAAATCAAATTACATACAGTATATAATTTTTTTCGCCGTGAAATTTGTTTTGGAATGACTTCTTATGGAGGAAGCGTTATCCTCATATTTGATTTTCCTATGTAACTTATTTACTGGTTTAGTAATGCTCCACAATATGTATACTGTGTCATCAGACTCCCCATGTTTAGTTGGTGTTAATTTGTAGTAGGGAAATAGTATCCTGTTTGAAACTTACACATGGTGCTGTACTGCGAGAGTTATTGACCCTTCGGTCAAAAAGAAAATAGATATTCAAAGTATTATGTTATCTTCAGTATTTATTATTAGCATTTTCAAGGAAAAATAATAGCATCTTTACATATTTTGCTTTCCATGTATCAGTATTATCCTTATATTCAAGGAAATATATTCAAAACTTACATGAAGTTGTGTTTCTAGTTATTTTATTTACCGGTATGCATTAATATTTTTTTGTTTGTTCAAAGATTGTTCATCTGTTGTCAAATCTCAAACTTTGTTTTCCAGTGTTTTGGTTACCTCCAAGATAATTATATTAACATACCAAATTATTTAACACAAATTATTATGAAACGATCTTGAATAGTCCTGTTACCAAATATTGAAGCATTTGAACATTATTAAATCATTATTTGTTTTATTTTTATTTTCATTTTCTTTCCCCCCTATGTGTATTATTTCTACAAGAATCACTTGATATGAACTACTATTGTATTTATTGGCATGGAATATTTGCTTTGTTCTATCCTTTCTAGGCAAATTCATAAAATAGCGATGTACTGTATTTTCTGTCCAAGACCTTCCTGTTGGAAGAATCAAAATCATTGCTCTTCAGATCATCTCCAGCATCAATGTGGTCACCATGAGTTCAATGTAGATGTGCCAGAAGTTGTGCTTTGCGAGACGATAGTTAGACTTGCTATACTAGTATAGCACAAATTGTACATTCCTGGTTTGTATCAATTATACTTTTATACAAACGATAGCAAAAATAAACTTCCATAAACAATTTATTTTGTTGCATTATTTTTGATAGCATGCATGCACCTCAATTTCTAGAGAATCTGTTGAATAATGAATTCATTGTTGTTGGATCTTTCCAATTACTGTTAATTTGTGGAATGTTAGTAATATATATTCCTAGGGGAAAAAAATATGTTATGTTAAATAGTATTACTCCTCTATATTCGCCTGGAATGGTGAACCTATGTGGCTACAACTTCGCAAACACAGGGGGAGACAATTTAAGCATGTTTTGTATGTACTCGTGGTTTGGAAGAAGTCTTGTCGCACCACATTTAGTGTTGACGATTATTTTCCGGGACTGGTGGTAGGGCAAGGTTGAAACATTGGACTTAAGAATCAAGGCCCCAGGTTCAAATCCCGTCCCAGGAACGTGGCATCAATATTCGCAAAAGTTACCTTTTTGATATAATCATGATAGAATGTATAAGATACCGTGGCAATACAGTTGTCCTCCTTGGTCGGTCAGTACATAGCAGGTTTACTGCAACATTCAGTACTATGGATGTTGCAGGTTTCTTCCTACCATAAACTGAGAAGCTTTGAGATAAGTGAAAGCATCTTGAAAGCAAATCTAAACCGCGCTTTAAAAAAAATGGAAAATATTTCGCATTACAACAGTGACATCAATGTGGATGAGCCTCAACAACTGTTACTGTAAAGCAATGAAGCCAGGGCTAGTACTGACTGATGAAGGACGAGTGATTTGTTGCCTTGCATCGCAGAGGGAATCTTTCATCTGTACATGACAAGATTGACAAAGGATAGTAAACCGACATGACTTTTCTTGAATTGCAATGAAACACAATCTTGATTGGTTTTAAAATAAATTTAATGACTAAGAAACAACAAATATATTTCAATACAACATGAAGGCCATAAATAAATATATGATTGTAATAAATGTACATGATATAGAGGTCTATTCAGAGATTAGTAGTGTGATGCTTGAAGACATTAAAACTAGGCAAAACTAGTGGCAAGATGCTTGTGACATTCACGATTAATGTCCGATCTTGATATAATTGACTTCTGAAATAATTATCAATAATATACTCGTAGAATGAATGAACATATTTTATTCGTAGAAAAAAATTAAGACACATCCACGAATGTTATTTCATGATTTGAGAATATTTAAGTGAACATTCTGCAGCATACATGATAGGGCCTGGCGCTATAATTCACATTGATATATCCTGCCATGTACAGATGTCAACGTGGTTCTCTAACCAGACTTACAGATGCCAGTATGTAAGTTTGTCAAACACAACTGAATTAGACAAAACTCTCATAAACATCTTATATTAAAAAAAGTTATGGTAAACAAGTTTAACTCTCTCCCTGCTGGATGCAACCGGAGATGCCCTAAAGAGCAGTGTCTGTGCCTAATCCAACAAGGAGAGGGTTAATTAAGTATATTTAAATACTAGTATGTGAAATACAAGTGTTGTGGAAATGGCATGACGTAACCAGGTCTGAATTTCATGAAAAAGTCGTACTGTAGTTCAGACTTAAATCAGGGTGCATGCTATACTTTTACTACAAGTTGTCAAGTAGGTCTGATAGAAAAATGTGTTTGCCAACTTTTACTCAAATTTGCCAGCATATTCCTTATAGAGTGACATTTTCTGAAAATCTGACTATGAATTTCATGAAAGAGTTGTACTATAGTTAAATCATGGCATATGCCATAGTTTTACTATAGCAGGAAATTATGTAAATCCCAATTTATGCTTATACTACTTGTACAACCCTTTCGTTAAGCACAGGCATCCCAACCTACCTTTCAAATGTACAGATAACACTGTAATGTGCCTAAAATATCAAGCTCTTACTGAGGCGACAGTGATCTAGATAATGAAGGAAGTGTCTCATTACAGTGAGTACAAGTGTGAAAGCTAAAGAAAAGATGGCATTATTATCACTATGCAGTCATCTAGCAGCTTGGTTTTGAAAATGGCATTAATATTCAATAATATCCTCACCAGAATGTGACTGGATTCATTGGACTAGATTGTGAAACATACATATCTCCAGATCACACGATAACAATGGAACTTTGAAATATCAATAAATATTTGTGTTGCATGTAAATATTTAACAGGTGAACATAATAATGATATTATATACAGATGTATGTATACATGGAATTGAGAGAATATTTGGGTTTCGGTCACTGTTACAATCTCAGTTTGGTTTGGTTTATTATCAACTGATGCATACATTTTGGGATATTCCTTCTTAATTATGATATTTAATATACGTATTACTAAACCCTACAATCATCTGTCACATCAGCACTGTTAAAAATTGATAATAATTTTATATAAAATAATATTTTGGAGTCGAAATTGTATATTACTACAGAATGGTGTCACGATGGAGTGAGATTATCAAGATAAACAGCATCAACAATACCGTACATACATGGCCTATATTTTGCTTCGAGTGGAATGTTATTGAATGGAAAACAAAGAAAGCTGATTGTGAATATGACCTGTGACCATATGGTTTGATATTATTTGTGATCTATGATGTACTACTATGTACAGGTTGATTTTTGCTACAAGTCTATTTTTTCCTAGCCAACCTCTGACAAACTTTACTGTCCCCCCCCCCTAAATCTTAGATCTGGAAGGGTGTCTGTATATCATCTGATAAAAAAACAACTGTTACAAACGTGCGAGGTGTTTGAGAATATAATGACCTTTATAAACATTCTGACCATGATAAAAAGTAACACTAGGTGTTCAAATCGGTAATACAAAAACAGGAAAAGTCCACAATGCCAACTCGTTTTGCTTGCATCTCATTATGAAGCTTTTTACGTCGTGTTCACATGCTCCGAGAAAATGAATACGCAGACCCAGATGAGCGTGTTCGGGTGATCGTGTCTGCATACGGAGACGCCAACAAGTACTACACACGACACAATCGCCACCCGTGTTTACACTGAAGTGCCGTGAAGTGTTGCACACAGAAGACTGGGGGTACAGTAAGCGGTGGTACATACAACCATTGGGCGGTGTGAAATAGTGACGACGACTTTCTGTCAGGATGTATTCAGTGTGCACAGAGTGACCACCACTGTTATTTATACACGATACTGTTAATAATCAATACATAAATTATCAATAACAGTAATCAATAATTATACCTTCCAATTCCAATTTTCACATATTTTCTTTAAAATTAAATTGAAAAATTATTATTTTTGTTTCTCAAATTCTGCTTTTCTTTACAAATATCATTACACACAGTGGGGCATACAATTAAATTGACAAGAAAGTGGCTCCACTACGATTCAAAACTTGACATGTGTGTATATCTGATTCCTGATCGCGTCTTCTTCTGTCTGAACCTAATGACTCCTCTATGGCTGGGAATTGATAGTCAATGTCCGTGTGTCTGTGTCCATGTGTCTGTCCGTGTGTGTCTGTGTCCGTGTGTCTGATTGGCTCAAGCTGCCTGCTCCTCCACCTTGCTGCGTCGCTTGACAAAGTCCTGAGCCTCCTTGTCCCATGTCCTCCGCGCTAGGATCTGCAAGGCACCATGAGCTGCAGAGAAAGCAGAACATGCATACGTTAGTCGTACTGTGTATTGGAGATAATCACAGATGTATGTTTTATTTAATTTTATTTTTATTTGGGGTTTAAAACTGCTTTTTATATAGCCAATTCCTACTTTTAAAACAAAATTTTAGTCAAAATTACATAAAATAGCTATGTAAATTGCTGCAATTCATTTCAAAGTGAGCACATTACCAGCCAATTCCAAACTAGAAATATTCCCACAGGGACATCAATAAACCAATCAATTAATCAATCAACCCTAAATTACCACAACCACTCCAAATATGGAGACCATACATTTTAATTTAATTGGGGTTTATGTATGCTTTCAATAATCATTCACGTACATCACAGCTTGTCAGTTTAACTCTCTACCTGCTGGATTAGGCAGATAAAACTCTTTAGGGCATCTCTGGTTGAGTTAAGACAGGAGAAAACTCGCAACATTTATACAGCTGAATTTGTCCATAAACCTGCGAGCACCAGCTGGTACTGACAGAAAAAGGAACCCTATATTTAATCATGACTGAAGACACAGAAAGCCTACACCCCATCAGGACAAGCCTGCACCTACTTTTATGTTTTGGCTGTATGAGTGGCAGTGACAGGATGCTGAGGGCGTCGTAACCGGTGACCTCCTCGCCGCTGACCCCGGGCACGTCATCCATGGCCACGTATACCTCGCCGGCGAAGTCGTTCTGGAACACCAGGTCGTGGTCCATCACCGTGAACAGCAGCGTGGCGCCGTGGTGCTGACACTGGTCGGGAGTGATGGCGCTGAGAACCGCAGAAACAGAATATCAGTGGATTGTCATGGCTCTAGTATAAATACACCACAAACAGATAGTATAAATTACACCACAAACAGATAAGCTGTCAAAGATAATCATGGAATCGGTGGATTGTCATAGCTGCATCAGTTATACCACAAATCATTGCATTTTCCTAAACACTGGCTATCACTGATAGATATTGGCCTTGGCCAGAGGGGATACCTCTTTGGCTCAGTCGGTAGTGCGTTGGACTCGCAATCCAGCAGGATCAGCACAGTCCTCGGCTACAATGGTATGTGAGAGTGAATATGGAGTTTAACGTCACTGCGGGAATCTTTCACACAATGGTATGTATCTAGTGGACACCTATACAGCTATACTTACAACTCAAAGGACTCGTCCCACATCGGGTTCAACGTCTTCTTGACTACCTGTGTGCTCTGAACAGTGATGTTAGGATATACATGGTCAGGGCACAGCTGTACTAGGACGAACGGATCGCTCAAGCCTGTCAAAAAACAGTGGCAACCGTGTAGTATTCATTGGCAATTCAAATGTATATACAGGGTGGAATGATATGCACTCGATCTTACGAAGATTACAGTCAAGTAAAATCAGAAACTTTTTTATGAATGTATTTATGTATCGACAAAAGACATACAAATTAAAATCTAGATTGTTAAATGTTTAATCACTCACCATTAGCATCGAGTGGGATGATGTCCTTTGCACTCAGAACTAAAATGAAACAAATTTAAATATCACGTACCGCAAATTGTAAATGCTTTAGTAGTCCAGCAAACCTGGACATTTAGGAGCATCATAATTTTGCTATATGCTTTGGCTTTGTCTAGTCCCTTAGTAATTATATCAAGTAAAAAACCTAACACACAGAACAATCTCAAAATAATTATACATACAGCTATTAACACAAAGCAATTTCTGTCTACTAACAATGGCCTGTCAACATTTATGGATCATCCGACATACTATTCATACAGAGATGTATAATTGCAATTTTGTAATCTCGATCCAGCTCACCCTCAATAAACAGTGTGTGGGAGTCGTATCGGTACACTGCACGGAAGTTGAGAACACCAAACTCGGTAGTTTCCTGCTGCTTCTGAAATTTACAGGATAATGTGAATGTTTTCCACCTCAATAATTTACAGGATAATGTGAATGTTTTCCACCTCAATAATTTACAGGATAATGTGAATGTTTACCACCTCAATAATTTACAGGATAATGTGAATGTTTACCACCTCAATAATTTACAGGATAATGTGAATGTTTACGTCATAATTTACTGTACTTTGTTGACTTAATATTTCTCTTTTATTAGTCATCAAGGAAATCTAAAACATCCTTGGGGTTAGTTCCACAAAGCGATTGTAGTAATACACTCATAAGACCTGAACAAAGATTTTGCACTGACTAAACATAAGTATACAATCATGTCACTTTATAAATGTATAGAACTTCAAACTGCAAAACTTTTCTGTGGCAATTTCCATTATGGCTGGCAATCTAAGCTAAATCATATTTGACACTCACCTCAATATCGGCCATCTGTATGTAGAAAGCCTCGATCAAGGACAACGTGTCCATCTTGTGGAAGGACAAGAGTTCCTGCAGCTCCTGTGACCAGAAATATCTCTGTGTTAACTTTGTGTCTTCCAGCAGAAATGTAACGGTGATCATGTGAACTAAACATATTATTTTGTGAAGAATGGCAAAGTGCGACTGTACGTCTGTCGAAATAGATGTTTAACCCTCTCCATACTGGAGGCAACCGGAAATGCCCTAAAGAACAGGCGTGTGTATAATCTAGCAGGAAGAGTGAGTGAGTGAGTGAGTGAGTGAGTGCGTGAATATGGAGTTTAAAGTCGCTGCGGGAATCTTTCACCCATTTGCGACGATAGCAGCAGGGAGAGGGTTAAAATGCTACAAGAGAATGGTCTGCATACCTGAAAGTTAGGACACAGGATGTCGTCCATGCTCAGACCTTTCCCATTGACATGGATGAAATCCACCAGAAGACCCAAGGCGTCGTACATCCTCTGGTAGAAGATTGGTGGTCTCTACAACAGAAAGTAAAGGTGAATCAGTTCATAGTTTCTCATTGAATTCAATGCAAGCTGAGGTCAATTACCAAGTGTCCTGCTATTAGAAGACCGTCCTGCTACAAGAGGACTTATTGTCCTGCTACTTGAAATAATCACTGAGTCGCTAATGTACTGCCATCCTACTGAGTGTGTCCCGCTTCTTGAGGACCGTCCCGCTACATGAGGTCCTACTCACCACCTCCTCCTTCTCCAGGACGTCCGTGAACTCGTCCACCACCTGCACCCAGATGGACTCCAGGATGCGGTTGAAGTTGGTCTTCAGGAGGTTGTTGTTGAGTGTCAGCAGGTTACTGTCCAGGTACTCCAGTAAGTCTCCCACAGCCTGGCGAACACAGGAATGAATGAATGAATGAATGAATGAATAAATGAATGAATAAATGAATGAATGAAAGAAAGAATAAATAAATAAATAAAGGAATGAACGAGTCCGTTACGTCACAGCAGCAATATTTCATGTATATTTTGCAAAAATAAAAATGAATGAATGAAAGAATAAATAAATAAATAAAGGAATGAGTCCTTTACGTCGCAGCAGCATTTCACCTATATTTTGCAAAAATAAAAATGAATGAATGAATGAAAGAATAAATAAATAAAGGAATGAATGAGTCCTTTACGTTGCAGCAGCAATATTTCACCTATATTTTGCAAAAATAAAAATGAATGAAAGAACAAATAAATAAAGGAATGAACAAGTCCTTTACGTCGCAGCAGCAATATTTCACCTATATTTTGCAAAAATAATAACAAGTCAACACTGTTTACTGCATCCAGAAACGAGAATTGGAAGTTGTGTTTTGGGTGGCAACAGTCAGTATTCTGGGGTCACAGGTCATGTCCAGGTTCACATGATGAACTCTAGAGCATAGAAATCTGTGGAAGATTATCATCCCTGTATGTCACCTGCCGACATTCCACTGGGAAGTCAACACATTTTATTATATCCCTTACCAACATTCTAATGGGAAATGAGTCAATACACTGACAATGTCCCCCAGCTGACATACCACCTCTTATAGAAAAAATAAATTCCAGACAATTTTTTTAAAATTATTCTAGATCTAAAGGGTAGTATAGCTAATTGAATTGAAAGAAATATAATCAACAATTCTATAATTAATAATTCATACAATTATTATTTCATCAATCTCTAGTGTAAAGTGAGTGAATTATTATTTTATGTCACAGCAGGAATCTTTCACTCATATTTGACATACTAGACGTAGGGTAGCAATGCTACTTGAATTTTGAAAAATACATGAACCCTATAATCAACAAGTTATAAAATTTTAATGTCATTATTCTCTGGAAAGTATTAAATCAGGCAGATATGGGTCTATCCTGACTCACATTATCAGCGGGGAGAGATTCCGGAGCCCAGTTCAGATGAAACACATCCTTCTTTATGTCCGGTCGCATCTGAAAAACCCCATCAATCAATATCTATAATATAATGTACTCTATACTATTTAAGAAATTTATTTCCAATTATATTTGCATTGATCTGTATAATGACACTGACTGACTGAGCGATTGATTAATTTCAATTACAAAGATCACTGAAAATATAATTTGATTTTCTTTCTTTAATATTTCATGTAACTTTCTAAATACATGAGCATAATTACCTTATTAGCGACCCTGTCAACAACCTGTGTGATCTTCCTGACCATCTCGGTGTCTGCATGCGACAGCCTCTTTCTGAGCAAGAGGGCGTCGACGTGGGCGCCTCGGTCGCCATTGCTGGCCTCCAGGGCGCACTGTATGGCGGTGAACTCCAGCGAATCTGGCAGAACGCAGAGAGCTCGACGTACTTGCTCTATGTTGTTGAGGGTGATACACAGCTGTGAGACAGAGATGGAGTCATTCTAGCAGTCATTCTAGTACTAAAAAACAGTATTTTCAATAAAAAAAATAGGAACAATATTCCCGTGTTTTCTAAATGTTTGATATATACTGATCCCAACATACTAAATCAATAACATTAGCTTCAAGATCTGTATACAGTAGCCATAGAAATGAGGAGGGAGTGAGGGGTGGAATTGATTAAGGACCATGATATGGAGCTCAGAAAAATAACTGATGTCATAGAGTGGGCTACTAATGTGAGTGAGTGAATATGGAGTTTAACTTAACGTTGCTGCGGTAATCTTTTACCCATTTGCGACGAGGGCTACCACTATAGTTTGGCACAGAGGGGCGACGTTCGAAAAAATGAACAGACAAATAGGCTGAATTTGCACATGCAGGTATGTGAAGAAGAGCATCAGCACGTGCAAATCGAGCCTTTTTACCCGTTTCTTCTTTTGAACGTCGCCCCTCTGC
>JAUTBZ010143195.1:0-12572 GCA_032361785.1 Lepetodrilus galriftensis
AAGCCTCGGATTTAATAACTTTCACGACTCGTGTTGATATATTTGATATTCCAAGACACTTGGGTGAGATTCTCTATATACCCTGATTTTTTTTTTTGAAGATCAAACTAGTACATCTACTAGAAAGTTTTTACTAGATTTCAGCAGGTTGAATTAAATCGCCTATGGTGAAATACTCCCGCTGCAACAAAGCATTAATTCAATCAATCAAAGTTGAATTACATTAGATATAGTTTTTCCTCTACAGTTAGATGAAAAATGAATTCTGTGATTGTATGCCCTTCATGAACCAATGCCAAAAGTTTCGAAGATCCCAATTTTAATGGATTGTTTCATATTTTACAAATATGCGAGGTTTAATGTTATCAAATCATATTGATAGAAATACACTGTATCGGGAGACTTAAATAATTCTAATGCTTGTAGTTTGTATATACACCATGCCCTAACATCCTTTCATATGGGTTTCATAAAAATTGAGAAAGTTTTATTTCTGGGGAAACAGCAATGTTTTATATGAAATATGGCAATTCTGATTTCTCGTTTTCACTGGCTAACAGTTTTAACAGCATGGTTGTGCAAAGAATGAATTTCGTCACACTGAAACTCAGCATTACAGTTGATCATCTTGTACATAGTCATCATCATATCATCCATATATATCGAGATAAAATATAGAATTGACTTCAATTTGCACAGACATATATTTGTACCTACGGTTTTACGGTAATTCCGAAGCGTGCAACAAAGAATTACATTTTCAGATAAATGTAGATCCATGAAGATTTCAATATGTTGAATTTTGTATCTCATACTCATTGCTCCATAATATGCATTTTTACTAGAACTATTTCAACGAAACAGATGAACTGTTTCAAATATCATTAAATTATTAGATATGAACATTACAGAGTTTGTTGTTGATTCGCTGACCTATCTTGATGTTCGAGTAGTGCTATTTTGCCGTTTTTAATTTGACACCAAGATGATTCCTGCAGTGATGTTAAACTCCATATTCACTTACTCACCAAGCTGATGTCATCCATATTACTGAATGTGTTTATGTTAAGTGATCATGCGTTACTAGAGTACATGTGGCTAAATCCAACCACCAGGTAATAACGACAACTTGGAAATACTATTTTCAGAAATATACTACACCAAGCCAAAATATGGATCTATTCTGGTCAGATTTACACACAAATGAAAATAAAATGTCATCTAGGAAATTTCAACTATGGTACTGAAATTGGTAGTGATCAGCAATACCGTAATGATATCTCTACCCAAGAAAACATTTAAAATAAATCATTAATGATAAAATGCCTGCAAGTACTGCACACCAGAACATTACTTTGGCGACTGAATGATGTCGTTGCTTGTGTAAAAGTATGCAAAAGTTGTAGGCCTATGTCATGTACTATTTACTATTTAGTAGCTCGCCATTTTCCACGCTTGTCCGTCATTTACTGTACTGAAGATTTGTAGAGCAACCCTAGAGCATGAAAAGTAGGGTGGTGTTCCATTGACAGTGTTGGACGCACGTTCTGGACCAGCTGATAAATGCAGGTTTACTGCAACACTCAATGTTCCAGGTTTCCTCCTGAACTAATATAAGTGAAAGAATCTTGAAAAGCACAACTTGGGATAAATTGAACACATAACTTCCAAATGTCTGCCAGTGTGTGCAGGTTTACTGCAACATTCAGCGATACGGACATTGCAGGTTTCCTCAGCCATAAACTGATAAGTTGTGATATGTGAACGAATCTTGAAAATTGGTCGAAACCCCAATTGACAAAAAGTAACCATCCGGAAGATGTCAGCTGGATTTGCAGGATGCCCTTGGGGTGGAGATTGTGAATGGTTGTCAATTTGTATGAAAACCATAGGGCAGCCAGACAGACAGGCAGGCAATGTCATGGATGTGTGATGTCAAACGTTGTGAACATGAAAACTGAAATGCTTCATCCAGATATTTTTCCAGGGGTTGTATAACAAGTATTTGCCACATTGTACTGAAATACTGGCCACAAGATTACGAAACCTTTCTGAGTACGATTTCATGCTCAAGTTCACAAATCTTCATATAAAATCTGAGCTTGAGCATGAAATCGTACTCTGAAAGTTTTGTAATCTCGGGGCTACCCCAAATCACTGGGTTATCCAGGGTAAGACAGTAAGAAAAGACAAAAGCCTGTAATCACAAAGTCTAACAATATTTATTCAATAAAAGATAGCTTGTCTGGAACCCGTGTTACACATATATAGGTCTGTAACAGAGTTTCACAAATCATTGCACTTAGCTCCACATACGAGACTGTAATAGGTCGAATCTCCATTTTGATCAACTGCAGTTGTAACAGTACAAACAGGACACACAATCAATAAATAAACTGAGGCGTATGTCCTGTATACACCACTTCAGATTTTAAACAACGATTAAATCTTGACAAAAGCAAATGAGGTAAATTGATAATTTTTTGTCTTAAGAATTCCTATCTGGTCTCGATCTACATTGCTAAATTAATTTTCATGATCTTTCGAAAAAAATGGAGTATGAATTCTATTTGCAGTATTGGTCTGAAGACGAGGACACATGCACCTGAAATACATCTAAAAAAATAGCTACAGCATGACAATAATAACGTTACATAATTAATATCCCAATTTGTCTGGGATCTTAGTTAATAACATACTTTCACAACCCGACGTGACTGTTAAAAATTAGTGCAAGTCATGTCGAAGTCGAGTTCACATCATGAAATATGCGATTCATAAAATAAATGCCTCGATCAGTTCCATTATGTGAAAGTTGTAAATACAGATTTGCATTCCACTATGAAGCACGTAGACGGGCTAGGCAGTTTTATTTATATATTGCATGGCTTACATTATAAGTGAGGATGCCCTCTCCGTTAGACGTGACGATGTAAATGTCTCCCCAGATGTGGAAGCAGAAACAGGTAATTAGTTACGGTAACTTGTTACAAACAATAAACAAATGTCAAATAAGTGGATATCGACATGGAACTGATGGGATGCGGGCACACGAAAATCATGCATGGTACTTGTACACTGATAAAACGTCAATATCGTATATACACATTTTTAGCTGTCAAGACTGTAATATACATTTCACCTGTATTTGTATACCATTAGATACAGTTCATCTGTCAATACCGTAAACAACATTTTAGCTTTCGATATCATAAACGATATTTTATCTATCAATATCGTAAACAATATTCAGCTATCAATATCATGCACAATATTTCAGCTTTTGATACAGAAAATTACATATTATGTCAATACCATAAGTAATATTTTAGCCGTTGGACATTTTAGAAATACTAGTACTAGAAAATCTGTGCCCATTTGAATGATATTCCAGAACATTTACAATGACAATATGAAATTCATGGATCCTCCCAGTTAACTACACACATCCCACAACATTAGAAGTTACTTTTTTAATTGCTTATTTTTGTTGAAATTATAAACATAAACACCCTTGTACAAGATGCGTAGACTTTCTTGCAATGTTGTGCATGCAAACAATATGTGTTTTTCCCGATTTTCTAAAAAAAGCAAAACATATCTTTGAAACTATGAAGAAGAGGTCAAGAGTATTTTCCATATTTGAAATACTTCTGACCTTGACCTTCATGTAAATATCCCCAAACCTCGAGCTATTTTGCCAAGTCCCTACCCCAAAATCTGTGAGATTCGTACACTCGATTTTTTAAATACATGATTGCGTTATTAAATCCAACTGAGATACATACGGTACACAAGTCTACTATTAGGAAGACTTTCAACAGTTTGATTTGACTTCTCTGTCACAGACATATTTTCCAATACACTTAATTAATGCCTTTTCGTTATTTTACAAAAACAAGACTAGATCACTTTTCGAAGCATATCGTTCAAGTTTATATAAAAGTCTAAGAGCCATAAAATTAATATTTGTAAAAAAAAATATGTGTTGCATAAGTCACATTTATTTTAAATTATCAACACGTTGCTTTTTGTTTTGTTTGTTGTCTTGAAAATACAATTTACACCATTCTGTTGATCGACCCATACAATAGCTTGGTGTCAGAATAACCTTCACAGAAACCATCACCGTACTACACAAACATCCCTTACAGATTACAAACAAGAAAAATATAAAAAACAGATTGGAGGTCAGATAGTGTCCATTAGATGATTGCGACAAGTTTGCAAACTAATGGCAGCTACATGTAAGAAAACGGACCTATCAGCCTTCATCCCTTTCCGTAGATATTTCCTACAAAAATATGCAACTCCGAATGGACCCAATGGATCGTGTACGATTGGATCTCTGGGGTTACTTTGGTACAAAACACAGAACTACTCCATTTTGACTAGTAGTCTTTGGCAGACATACAAACATAAAAATACACCCGTCGGGGCCCGTAGCTCACTTGGCACTCCGTAAATATTTTGCGTCAGTGACCATCGATCGATCGATCGAGGATACATTTATGTTATCGAAGGCGTAAAGATAAATGACCACGAACTCTCACAGTCACCGGTTGAAGCCTTTCATTAAATTTATTTCTGATTCCTGATGCTTTGCTGTTTACTAACAACACAGTCATCAAACAAGCTGGCCATTGCACGTGTATATATGATACAGTTTTCAGACCAAGTGAGCTAAAACATGGGGAATTATATATAGCACTGTACCTAAAAGATTACATGGATTAATTGTTCCACACATTTTATGATGCAGTGGGGAGTATGGTTTTACTTTTGCATATTCTCACAGCAAATCCAGTTTATGAATGAATTTATTCAATACAGCAGATAATGCGTTGATGCACTTTGAAAGAGCCCTATATGGTTCTACAGCTCACTCTACTAATTTTGCAAATAATTCACAAAATATATTTTATCTGTTAACTTCATGTTGTGTGGGATTATTGTCCCAATAGTCATCAATTCGTTATATATTTTCATTTCCATTGTTACATCATATAAATTATTTTCTTCTTAGTACGGACAAGCAGATTTTAAATATTAAATACGGGACTATTTGAGAGTTTTGGGGAGCAAGTATCGAAATAGAAATAGCTAAATATTGGAACGATTTACAAATCTCGGTCTAATTATTAGACCTGATTATTTCAAGGGAGTTACTTTATTAGTATGGACGCTTTGCTATATAAGTATTGACTCTTTGCTGTATAAATATGGACTCTTCACTCACGATCGCCACCGGAAGCCAGGCCATGGTACGACCTCGCTGGGCCTCTGGACGCCGCGAGGGAAAGAATAAGCAACAATGGATGAGTGTTCACCAGGAAAGGGGATGCCTGTGATGACAGCTCCATCAGAATACACATACGCAACAGAAATATTGACAGTAGATATCTAACAGGTGTACCCCCACAAACATTTCCTCACACAGTTAGTAGTAGCATTAAATATAAGTATTACCAATGTCCTGGCTTCTTATCTTCTTTTTTAATAAAACACTGTAGCTTGGTATAGCTAGAGGGAGATAACTCCAAAGGCCCACTCCTTCTCCTGACATGGGTTATCCCCCCTTGAGCTTGACGTTCAACGTCTGCAATCACACATGGGTAGATCTGAAAACCAGCTAAGCTTCTGTGTCGTCGCCTTCGTGACCTTTCAGACGAAGTCGCGCAAAGTCTTCGAAGATGAAGTCTTCGTCATTGCCTTCTCCGTAGTACGCCTCTCCGCTGAAATGTCAATAAGTTATCAATGGTTAATGCTTAACACTTTATGTTCCAGGGTATCCCATAAGGACTCTCGTAGACAAAACTTGAGGAATGCATTGCCTAGAACACCATTTGAGACTTTTAGGGAGCATGGCACATTTTTGTGCTTCTGTAACTTTATTCTACTGACCGAAATGGCTGCTAAGAAGGGAGACAAAGGGAGACAACTCACTTGGTGTCCAGCTGTATGAGGTTGGTATCGACGGGTATGTCCCCGGGCTCCGTGGGCACCAGGCTGGCGGGCCGCGACGTGGGTGGAGACTCCAGGGGCTTGGGGTGGGTCATAGTGAACGGTAGCTCCACAGACAGATCTCTGCAATAATGATAATAATAATTATGATAATAATAATATTGATTATAATAATAATAATGATGATAATGATAATAATAATGATAATGATAATGATAATTATAATAATTATTATAATAATGATAATGATAATAATAATGATAATGATAATAATAATTATAATAATTATTATAATAATGATAATGATTATAATAATATGCTCGAAAGCATGCTTCAAGTGCTACATTTGCAATGTGCAAAATACTCATGAGAATCTCAGTCTGGCCCCGAGATTACGAAACTTTTGGGGAGAGATTTCATGGTTAAGCTAACATTTGATATGGGGAAAACTTTGAGTTGAGTATGAAATCATACTCAAAAGCGTTTCATAATTTCGGCACCCGGCTACATAATTGCATATTTTTTAAATTTGAATAATAGATTACTTACCCTGACCCGAATCCTAGAATGAGTTTGACTTTAACCCTGTAAGATACCACAATTCCTAGGCTTTCTTTCTGGCTGCTGTCAGCCATTCTGAAATGAAAGAAAAAAACAAAAATCAAATAGTCATAGAATTAAAATCATGAGCTACTTGATGCAATTTTCCACCACTATTTTAGTAATACTAATAGCAAATCATACAGCTGGCATATTTTAGTCATTTTATCTTCTGCAGATTCCTAAAGGTCAAGGACATGGATGTTAGAACAGCACTATACTGCAGACACATCGTTCCAGTCTACCAAGTCATTAACACTCCAGGTAGCTTTGTCCGTATTGATCTCAAATATCTGCATTTGCTGATGTGACGTAAGTCAACCAAAATCAATTTCACGTTTCTTTCAATCTTTTCTAAGCCGGAAATAGAACACAAAACATCAACCTCTTTATAGTCTGAGAGCATTTGGTTGTAAACAGATAGCAGTAAAAAGTATTACAAAACAGTGAACACAGGAAACATAAAAATCGTCACGGAATATCTGACCCAATCACATACATGAGTTACCGCCCTTTATCTGCCACCAGGGGGCAATGTGAAGGAGATAAAAACAGTGATGAAAGAGATGAGTGATGGAGTCATCCAATCAGCATGTTACGTTCTTCCCAGGAGCACTTATATCATGTCATCTAACGACACGATTCCAGAACATTCCAGAACATTCTATGACACCAGGAAGACCAGCTCCATCAGACATTGCTATAATGTTCCTAGAAGTGGAAAGGAGTTACTTTAACCCCTTCTCTGCTGGACTAATTACAACCACCCGTCCATGGTACGTCAATGGTTGCCCGCCCAACAGGAAGGGTTAACAGTACATGGATCCACACAATGATTGTAGCGGTACACGCGTTCAGTGGAGCATGATACAGAGATGTCTCGAGGTTCTTACATTGTGGAAGAGGCAAGGTTGGTGTCCTCATGCTTTAGTTTTCCATCCAGCGCCAAACCTCGTTTGTCTCGGTTATTTAACAGTAATGGGGTTAAGTGGTACACCTTGCAGAATCCTGTCTGGCTAGGTTGAATAGGAAACCCCTCTCTGAAAAAAACAAACAGTAAAGGGTTAATGCTCATGATCTGTAAACAAAGAACATTGTAATATAAATAGTAATAATAATAATTATAATATCATGGATATTTATATAGTGCCATACTCCGTACAATAAAGTAAGCTCACAGCTCATAAGGTCAAATTCTATTAGTTACCAGCGTGATTTCCGGGGTGTACAGGTTTTAACAAGCTGAAATTTCAGCTTGTAAAAACCCATACAACCCGGAAATCATGCTGGCAACAAATTTATCCAAAATTGTAAATAGTTCTACACTATAAACATACTGGATTTGTGGATATTCATGCCAAAATGTCTTTCTAACGTACAAGCCGATGGGGTTTGCAATGACGTCACAATAATTTATGTCTCATTATGAGGTTATAACTATTATGAGTACATTGAGTAGGCAAACCGGGGTGTAACACGTTTCAGAGGACTCCTCTCAACCAATCAAATCGACGCATATTTTGGATTAATTGGTTCTTATGTTTCATCTAATCGCGTTATTTGATTGTTATGATTCTTTTGACGGCTTTATTTAATCGCTATGTTTCTTCTGACGTCGTAATTTGATTGGTATGTTTCTTCTGACGTAATCATTTCATTGGTATGTTTCTCCTGACGACATTATCATATTTGGTTCCTATGTTTCTTCTGACGACGTTATTTGGATACATACTATTTCTTCTGACGCAGTGACGGTGATAAAACATGATAATCGTATATTCGCAATAGCAACGTAGACTATCTAACAGTTTCAAGGTACGTGGATCTGACAGGTGGTTGTACACAATCATGTGACCTATGCCATCTGACAGCTGTAGACGAGGCGCACTGCTAAAGGGCACGAGCAGACAGAAGATCCAGGGGAAATAACTCTCTTGTTGACATAAAACTTTCACCACGAAAACACGTGAGGCGTCAATCATTCCATTCACACAAAATAGTAGTTACTGGTATTTACATGCGGCTGCTGGTAGGGACAAAAGTAGAGATATGATAGGTAGATATATACTATATAGAGAGAGAAAGAGAAAGAAAGAGTGAGAGATAGATAGAGATAGAGAGAGACTATAATGATATAACGCTAGAGAATGCTACTATACAATTATATAGAAATACAGATAACATAGATAGAAGTGTATGTCTACTAAAGTGCACAATCAAATAACTCACAATGTATATTCAGTTACAGACTCGCTACATATTAATAGTCCCGGCTATATGATTTAGTTTTTTAATGGTGTCGTAACAGACCCGAATCAATTCCCTGGAAACCATTTCCGTTTACTATAAGACCCACGATTTAAGGTTATTTATAGATACATCAATGATGGTAGCTGAACTACATCTACCGGTATTTCTTCAGTCATGACATAAAAAAATGTTACCCGCAATTAAAACTGATGATACTGAGCCCCCAAACCGGCGGAAGCCAGAGGGTTCGAACATGAATCTTCAGGCTTATAAACTAACGCCCTACCCACTTACTATCGCTTCATACATAATACGGCTACTATGTAACTATTATAAAAATATGTTCCATCGTTTAAACATACGGAACTATAATTAAACATAATAAATTTATTTGATGCCTACTTTTTCTGACAATCGTGCATTTTCCAAAATATTTAATGCAATTTTCGAAATGCACAGACATTCAATTACTAGTACGTTTATTAATTTCCTCTATGTTTAATCTTTAAATCCTGGATTCGTGATGTTTCTGCTTGAACCCTGAACCCTGACGCGGTGCCGAAAGACATGGGAAGCAACGTTTAAAGTTGAACGTTGCAGGCGTGTGTGACAATATAAACAGACATCCGGCTATAATTATTTGCTAATATAGTTCTTTGAGCTGAACCATCGTGCAATACAGCTTTCATGCTCATCAAAGCTCAAATTCAGCAACACAGAGAATATTGTATTTGGCCATAGATGCCAGTATAATTACGTTCGCCATTTTTCTCACGGCGATATCTCGCGAGACTAGCACCTACGGGCAAATCCAGTGTCTTTACCTAAAGGCAACGTGTTTTTCAGAGGGTTGCTTAGAGATTTCCATTGAAAGCTATCACGTACTGCTACAAGGGAGGTTGTTGTACCATTAGTATGTAAGTGTCGTGGTATGATTTGTAACAAGACTGTTGATCGAGAGATGGGTTTCGTGTCAATAGTGACCACGCACGCCTAAAATGGAAACGCCAATATGCATTCCATTTCTATACAGGACACGTGGTAACCTCAAATGCATTTTCATGATGTCATGAAGTAATAAGCAATAATTATATAGACCTATATGGAATTTGTCCAATAACTATATCAATAATTGAGACAAACGTGGTTCGTATGAATATATACTAGAGGAACTATCGATCATAATCATATTAACGTGATTATTTCTTAATACTCACTGACGATACAATGTCATGGTGTACTATTATGAAATGACAAATATCTACTTCTACTTCTACTACTACTACTACTACTACTACTACTACTACTACTACTACTACTACTACTACTACTACTACTACTACTACTACTATTACTACTACTAATACTACTACTAATACTACTTACAACAACAACTATTACTACTAATAATAATATAATGTGTGTATGAATATTGCGCCAAATCCATGTTAGAGAGCTTGCTAATCGGAATATGACTAACGGGTATTTTTCTGAAGAAAAACACAATAGAAATTACTTTGATACCACAATCAGTGGAAGTACTTCTTACAATTACCGGTTCAATTGTATAATTTCAAATAAACCACAGTTTACAGCCCGCCAGTGTCGGGTGAGTAAGAGTTCGTGTTATGTAAATCGGATACCATCAGCATTTACACATATTGCAATCCCCTACAAGTTAATGAGGAAATATTTTCCAATTATGAGCTAATTTCCAAATGCAAGTATTATCAGTACATGCATAAATGCAACCGTTTCTATTATCTTCGCCACTACTAATAATAGTAACCGTAGATGAATAGTAGAAGAACTGGCATCACTTCCAATTTGCTTCAGACAATACAATCTCAGCTCAATTTTAATGCGCATGCGCATGTTTTCTATATCCGGTTCACACTATCCGATGTCTAATTACGACCCGACGGGTGACTTATTGTTAGTTCCATTATGAATGATAAACCTGTTGTTAATCAAATGTAACACTCTGGTAACGAGACATGGTTAGTGTCGTGGCGAGAGATCGTAACGAGCCCCGTTCTTTGTAACGTTGTCTGTATGACGTAAGTCATCAACGTAACTTCAAGTCGTACTGCAACACAAGCACGAAGGTTCGTAACTACGTGACTTTCAATATGTATGCGTCCAGTTTCACAAATCGATTAATGCGATTTAATCATATTTAAATCATGGCTCACTATTTGCCAGCCGGACTTTATATTCCCAAAAATCCATATAAAGTACGGATATTGAAGCTTGGACATCAACATAACTCTATATTCTATTGCAATACCTATACGAATTTTCGTAATGACGTATGGGTACATGTTCACAAATCTATTATTGCGGTTTAGTCACATATACAGAATAAACAATATTTATATTTCTGTTATACGTTCCAGACCATCGTTACACAAAACGACCATAGTAGCTCCAGGTTAACACCGTTAACATATGGAAGATAAAATCGCTCTGCGGAACATGGTCAACAGCCCGTATTCTCGAAACTTCGTAAGTCCTAAGAAGTTCGCAAGTACTACGAATGTGCCTACCTGGTCCCGTATTCTCGAAACTTCGTAAGTCCTAAGAAGTTCGTAAGTACTAAGAATTTGCCTAACTGGGTTTCTGCTTATGTTAATTATTGGAGATTTGTTCTCACTAAGAAGTTCTTAGCTGAGAAGTTTCTAGAATACGGGCCATGGATTCCACCTACACGCGACTAGCCTACTCATATTCAGTTGAACCTCATGTTTTACCATCAACTATTGATGCAGATCTATTGTTCTTTACAGAATAGTTTCCAACAATATGTCACTGATTAGTTACACAATATCTTGCGAATTGCATATATAATGTGTTAATGTGAAGAATTGTTTGTTTGATAACTGTAGTCACATTTGGCAGTCTATGGATATGACTTTGGTCATTCATTGTAAGAGAAATCGTGATAACGACACCGATGATCTATCATTATGTACTCACATTGCACACATTTTACTCACATTGCACACATTTATTTTATGTATAGCAACTATTGTCTGACCATGATGTGACATGTCAACATAAGTATAGGTAACTACCTAAAAAGACGGAAAGAAACAACACGCCGATCAAAAGTTATCACCAAAATAATATACGTCTGTGGTCCGTTTACAAGTACCTCTGTGGTACTGATGAGGGTTAAACTGCAGTTAGGGTTCAAACGACAACTTGATCTGGCCCCGAGATTACGAAACTTTTTCCATACTCTACGCAGAACTCTACTCAATTTTGTTCATAAAATGTCATGTGACGTCATAGCCTGAGTATGCCGTGTGAGTAGGGTTATAATAGGGTCATTGATATCTATACTTTACAATATTACCTCAAAAAAGCAATTCCCCCTTTGTATACAAAATATTTGTCCAAATTTCGGCTTTCCTCACATACTTTGGCTATCGAAACTGGAAGGTACCATAATGTTAATATTAATGATAGAACATGTAAGGCTTGCTCCAGTGATACTGAAGACGAATTTCATTTTGTACTGAAATGTCCAGTATATCTTGAAATTCGAAAAATGTATATAAAAAAATATTATTGGAGCAACCCTTCTGTTTTCAAATTGATTGAATTATTTAGTGTGCAAAATGTTAAGCAATTGTGCAATTTAGGTAAATATCTGTCTAAAGCTAATCAATTAAGAAGCGACTTGTAGTAAATTAGTATATTCTCATTAGATATAATATAGTGTATTTGTGTTTGTTTGTATTATGAATTAT
>JAUTBZ010143206.1:0-12569 GCA_032361785.1 Lepetodrilus galriftensis
TCCATTGGCTGTCATTTCCTTTTACGTTCATCGAGGTATGAACGTAAAAACCGATGGGCAAACTTTTGTATGAACCGGTTCGCGGATTCATAAATATTCCAGCTATTCATCTAATTGTACATGCTTCAGTAGATACGGATATACACCTGAAAGTATACGAGTACTCCTTCCACAAACAAATAAACCCCATTAATGTTACATGAATTCATTTCTAATATCTGTGACATGGTGTTGAAGAGGTCATCAAAACGATTACTTAGTCTTCTTGACAAAGACCAATGGTATACGATAATAGGAACAGCATTAGCAAATAATGCATAATATATGATAGATTGTGATGGTTAGCTATCCTTAGTACCATCGACATCGTGGCATCGTGGCATCGTTTGTTCCGTCCACGGTCATCTAGACACCGCATGTGGTAAGCCACAAACCATTGTGCCAATATCACTGTACGTTCTCGTGAGTGTCGTTAACGTTGGGCTAGTCAGGACATATCATCAACTGTATACGTATATAACCTTCGATTGGCATCGCCAGATACTGGCTTCCACATGATAAGCGGTTATCTGAGATCAAACGATATCTATTACGAGAGATCGCTATCCACTGATTGTTTTATTGTTGCGATGTCGCCAAATCCCATGGTATTGTCATAATTTTGCTAGAATATTACATTGCAAATTCACAGCAATTATATTCGTGGACCCCATTTGAAGATCTTTAGTTCGTGTCATTTTCCTCCTTGAATTACTTTACAATGATATTGTGTGCTGAATACAATCTCACCCTCGTGTCTTTCAATATAAATACATAAACACTCTTTGAGCCTGGGCTAGCATCGGATTTGTGTTATCGTTATCAACTCGCGTTGATATAATTTGTATCAATAGGCGCTCGGGTGCGATTTTCTATATCTGGCGTCGCTGGTCAAATATGATCTTCAGTTATTGGAACTGGGGATACATCTAGAAGTGGTGTTAAGGACAAGCGACGTGTGATTTGTATGCAAGCTCACGATCCTGAGTGTGGACCATCATCTGCCACTGAACTGCTAAACAATGTTAAGAAGTCCACAGTGTTTCACGATGTCGGATTTTACGGAGGGTGGTCACCGGTGTCGCAGTACGCCAACGTAATCAAATAACAATATTCAGTAGACGGTGCTCCTGGTAAATCTGGTTACACTAAGATAGGGGGATGTTATTCGTTCACAGCCAAAACAGGGAACTTTCTATCTTCGACTTATACCTAAATACATTAACAACACAGCGGACAGTATCACATTTTAGATTCTATTCGTACTACTCAAAGCCGAGGATAAAAAAAAACTATCGAGAGCCGCTGTTTCCGGTAAGACAATGACGAGTTGTCTACCTTAGAAGGGTATTAAGAGACGTCGCGCTAACCTTCATACATTCAGTGTGGACTGTTAGGTTTGCAGCATCCAGGCTTTCTCTTCAAACACCATTGGTTCCATAAGAAGATTACCGCTCTACGCTCCACATTGTCTGTCATTACCCACCCTAGCCTAGCAAACACCGCGCAAGCGAGACTAACCCAGCCAGCCGGTAACGTTTGATTTATTCAAGAAATATAACTGAATTAATGGTCTCTGCCTTCGTCTCCACCCAGAGCGACTGTCGTCCACAACCAAATAATAGTTTACATAGTCGATTACATATATCACTCATCACATATTTTTTATCAGTCTGGAAAGGTTGGCGACTTTGTGAGACCTTATGTCAACACAACACAGATTAAGCTCCATTTCCTAACATATCCGTGAAATTACAAATGACTATGATGGCGGGGAAATTGCTGTTGTAATAATTGAGAATATGGTAATCTCTTTCCGCTTAAATGCGGTTTTCCCGGGGATAACTCTAATGATTGTAGATGATAACGCGCTGCTCCCTACTTTGGTTGAGGCGGCCTCTGTCTTTGGAAGTCTCTCGCCTGAGAGGACAGGATGTTGGGTTGGAGACACGAGTCCGAGCTCTGTACAGTCTCAGCGGCAGGTTGCGATGCCGCGTTTAGGTATTGACTACCAACCAATTTCAATATTCATTACCTGATATTTTGTTTGAGTTGTTTTCTGACATGCATTAATTGGAATGCACAAATATTCCCAGAGAGAAAGGCATTTCATCTGATAGAGAGAAGTGAAGACGAATATGTTTATGCATGATTACGAAAGGGAAGAATTCTATATTTAGAAAGCTCTGAGAATGGTTTAACAGAATGTCATACTTTGAACCTCCAACAATGTATTTTTTGTGTGAATAGTGTATAGGTATGTACTCCTACGCATTCGAGAACTGTCGGTCGATTGTATTGAATTCAAATCAAAATTATTCGTATATGTACACTGGGATCTCCCACATATCCATAAAGGACAGACAATAGTTAAAACGGAAATTGTGGATTTCAATTGTTTCCTGGTTCTATAAACCATAATTCCAAAACGGGAGTTTCGCAATAGATTTCTTTGATTATGTCAGTATAAAAATTCGATTCTGTTATTCTCGAGGACATGTCATTTACGAAAGTATTAACTAGCAGAATTTCAACGATAATAGTACATCTTAAGAGTATTTAACCTTTAGAAAGAGGACTATGCGTCGTAATACGTCGAGCAGCGAGGTATTATACCCATCAATAACATCGGTGCAATAAGATGAAACCTCAATAATGGCGATGTATTTGATTAACAAACATATAAAGTTATTCTTAGGGGCATATACTAGGCTATCTATAGTGTGACATTTGTAAATAAATACATATACTAGTATCCCACACAATCTATAGCTCATATCAATGTACATGGTCTGTGGGTTTTTATTACGATGCATATCGGTCATACTATGCAAACATTTCGTAATCGCGCACTTGTGCGGTGCAAGGAAATTGCTTTAGGGATTTACATTCATTCGATGCAATTTGCAAGACCTCATTCGAATTTCAAATTTCCAGTTGAAATCAATCGTGGATTTGAGGGCAAATCCCTCAGCAATTTCAATCTTTGTTTGGACGTACAACGCAACTTGTAAACTGTGACCAAATTTAATTCACATACAAATTATTTGGCAATGAATCCATATGATATTAATAACTTGTCCGTAGATATTAGTATCATATTTTCCAAATTACCAGTATACGTCATAACAGTCGACACAAAATATATTATACTGTACATGTACTGAGGTTTGAAAGAACTTCGCAATTAATAATATTTGAAATACTTACGAATCCATTCCAGTTGTACTGGCTGTCTAGGAATCCAGTAACTCCAACTGTGTTCAGCAATGGCACTGTTCCTAGTTTCGCGGACCAATAGGGGTGGATCCCGGAGTGGCTACCGCTTCACCATTTTAGAGAAGGAGCCTGCAAATGAACACGTGACTTGTTATTTACTGTAACTTTCCATCATCGCACCGGATGAAATAAGAATAAATCAAATTTGGGTAACATTATTCAGTCTTGTCCAATGTGAAGAGAAGAGCGAAGCAAGAGGTTGCCAAGCAAGCTAGGACGAATCACAAACACTCGGCTTCCACGTCTCAAGACAGGTCAATCTATTTAATATGCAAGTCAGGGAGGTCAACCTAGTATGCTGCACCTATGACCGACAAATTGACTAGGACTACGCAAAGCTTCACTCTACACGCAACGGAGGCGATCCGAAAAGAATACCCAAATTGTTTCGAATCAGATCGTTAAAAAAATCAATAACAGGAGAGGGAGGAAGTACAAAATGGTAAGAGAGATTATATATGTGACTTTTATGGTAAAACCATGGTCAATTGGGTTCTACCACAGCGATTGGATCAATTTGTCCTGGAGTAAACATTGGAACTTTAAAGCAGAGAGACGTCGTAGAACATTGTTCCCATGTCATATAATATCACATCAAACAATACCAGTAATATCCTACTATAGTGTTTCATAGCATGTCATAACAATGCCAACTTGTGAAAGGGCATATCCGGAACATCATGTAAATGTCAATATGATAGTCATCTCTATAGTAAGACTGTAATGCCAGATATATGTTATTATGTAACACGTCATAGCTATCACTAATGAACTAAACATCTAGTAATTCCACGTTGATGCTTGTATGAATTACATTACAATATAGAGTACGTCACGTATTTTTACATTAATAATGTGTACCGTACTTATTATTCAAGATGATGATGATGATGAGGAGGATGATGATGAGGATGATGATGATGATGATGAGGATGAGGATGATGAGGATGAGGATGAGGATGATGATGATAATAGTAATGATAGTAATAACAATAATACTAATAGTAATAACAATAATACTGGTGGTATAATCAAAGCGAAGACATAAACAAATACAGATACCCCAAGTGTAGCTGCTGTGTGATACGGTTATGCCATAGTCATCATCGTAAGGGACAGTTTCAGTAGTTGGGTACATGGAGTGGAACACACCCGGTACACGTCCTGATTCCAATAGTGTTTATTGAAATGATAACCTCACCACAACATGTTAAAGTATACAGGAACGTGTCTTCTAAGAAAAACAACTCAATTAATATCAATAATCTGAGACGGATCTTGTGTCCCATGCTGCCACAGTGCGCTAGGTCGAGACTAACACTTTCGGCTTTCATCAATTCCGCCCAATTCCGCTTAACAAGCGATTTTCCGCCAATGCTGGTCTCATGATCAACGCAAGACAGCGCGGTGGCGGTGTGGTAACTGCCTAGGGTTGGACGTCAACAATCGCCGACGTCTTCGTGGTCGGACAGAGGCTACAATTACATAGCAACAAACACGGACGTAAACTCACTCCACTTACGGACACACTATTGTCATGAGTAATTTAGCGGGTCGTCTTTTCAAAGCAATTGGATGTTGACGTATATGTACTGAATCTATTGAATGAGAAGCCGTGTACTAACAATGTCCTTGTGTTGTCCAAGTCTGGTATATGTAGTAACATAAAGAAAGCTACAACACTGATACGTGTACACTGTTAATTTGAATATGATTATGTGAACTATGTTTGACAATAGTCTTCACAAATATGTGTACACTGTTAATTTGAGTATGATTATGTGAATTATGTTTGACAATAGTCTTCTCAAATCTGTACTGAATCAGTCCATGGTGGAATATACAGCATTACATGACTCTAATCTGTAACTAGAGTGGCTAATACGTCTAGCTAGGCTGGGCACGTGTTAATTTAAACCGGACTATCGTTTGTATATCAAATTTAATGCTAGACACTTTAATAAGCATTCTTCTTCTTATTCTTGTAACATCTTAGATCTATTCTCATGATTCTGGTATTACCATACATTTTGGAATACATATATTTGGCATTGGATGTGTGCATGTGTTCGTACGTGCGTACGTGTGTGTACGTATGTGGCCGTGTGTGTGTCTGCATAATTTACTCCTTACCATCACTTTAATAGACAGCTCCTCCAGATAACATCTAAAGGCATGCATATCAACCCCCCACAATGACATCCAGCCCTAACCATACATTGATGGTTCTGCTGTTATGACTGGGAACTGAATGCAGCGCCCGTCCAACGCAAACATCGCTGTGTCGGAGGTAACACTCACAAATGGTCACTTTCGTCTCACTTTAGTTGTTCTCTCTTCGCCTACCCTTATCTAAATTGCCACTTCTGTTGGAAATCGTCAATTGGAACTCGTCTAGAGAATGGTGTGCTACGTGAGGGCTAATATGCGATAGACATCATTAGGGAATTGCACTCTCTCCGAGACAGACTGTGTCGTGCTCTGACGGTACAAGAGCAGACGAGGGTATATTCACTGGCACTTTTGCCCCAAAACAGCACTCGCTGTGAGAGAAGCAGAAGCATCTTGAGACATCCAAATCACGCCACTGTAGAATGTGACTGAACAGACAGACACACGCTTTAGACTTCATGTCCCACTGTACCACAGCATGCTCTAAGATAGCATATGACATTGGCTTGATGTTTCATAGTACCGCAGCATGCTCTAAGATAGCATATGACATTGGCTTGATGTTTCATAGTACCACAGCATGCTCTAAGATAGCATATGACATTGGCTTGATGTTTCATAGTACCACATCATGCTCTAAGATAGCATATGACATTGGCTTGATGTTTCACAGTACCACAACATGCTCTAAGATAGCATGTTCTATAGCCTGAGAGCTGGGATAGTCGGTGTGTTAGAAGACATACTAGAATAACTATACATGGTAGACGTACACAACATACACACAGCTGTTATATTGGAATTTGGTCGTAAAATATAGGTGCATGGCGTATATATAATTAGACCTTGCAGATGTATAGATTGGACACTGTTAGAAGTAACAATTCAGTGATATCAGTGGTATATTCAATAAGGAGTTATGATGAATTTCGGAGTATCTGTCCCGAGTGACATGAACCCGGAAGTGGCTGGGGATGGAAGCTGTGGACAGTGAAATCATGGATTGGAACTGATTTTGAAGCATCAAACTTCTCCTTAAATATCATTTTGTGTGATTGTATTGGAGTTTCTAATATAACGAGTAGATTAACCAAGGATGACCGAATAAGGAGCCATGTATGCTGCTAAGGACATCAGTAATCTCCCTTTGTCCCCTTAAGATCTGGCTCGTGGACCTGTCTAAAACATATTGATCCTTAAATAGCTGTGATGCAGGCCTAGACAGACCGATACGTGTGCACGTATCGCAACCGTAATGCACACATAGAATGGAGACGGACATGGCGGCGATGGTGATAGAGTTGACAGACTATACAAAATCCAGCTGTCTTAGGAAACGAATCAGGATCAACGAACTAGATACCCACGACCTATATTTAGACAGATAACGAATTTTGGAAATTATGTGGGCAGACATGTATCCATGCATGTGATATGGCTAAGTCAGGATATATGAAATATATACATAGGATATATACCCTGGACAAAATATATGAATATAATCAGTTCACTGTATGATGTACGTTTATATATAGTTTAGGACACATATAATATTCTGTTTACAATTTGTGGCTAAGCGGAAGCAAAATGTCGTATTTCTCAATTATTCGAACAACATACCATACATTACCCCACTTTCACTATCAACGCAGTATTAGATATTTACGATCCACATAGTAAATAGTAATTTGTGGCAATGTCTCTTGGATATCCATACGGAAGTGGTGGTTAAACTCGTATTATACAGCGTCGACATGGCTACCAGGTTGCCACATGAATATAAATTCAATATACTCCAAGATAGCTACTCTTCTGGCGGAACAACATATTTTTTTCGTCACCTTATGTTTCCATTCTCCGTGAACAACACGGATACTATTTATAGAGTCAGTTAATTTGAGGGCACCGGAGAATATCGTGAATATGCAATGATGCCGTGTGCTTGCTTTCAGCGTTGTACATGACCTTGCACGTCAGTGCTATTACCTTGCAAGTGCTGTATCTTAACTAATACACTTTAATCATACGGCCAGGCTGCGCCGAGTGCAAATCAGCAAAGTGAGATGTTAATAGAACACAGAATCACAGGCGCATTAATATGAACAATAGGATCTCGAGAACAAAAAAACCCCACCAACTTCCATTAAGTTATAGATGATGCCATGATGAGCATCAAATCGTGCCAGGTTACAATCACAAATTCACAATGTAGTAGTCGCATAATTGTTGAAGATTATACCGGTAGAAGTAACCAGCTGGTAATTTGAGTGCGTATACCTTTAAGTGAAATTCCATTAGTAAAAGCAGGCAGTTTGGCAAACATAACGGGATACTAGGCATCAGATTGGCCACTGCTTCAAGGCAGTAGCATTGCTTTTGTGATAATTAAAGAGGAACGGCGAGCTCTTCCCCCTACAACTCTGTACACGGTGGGGTGTAAATACAAACTTGGACAGTGATTACAGGGTCTGGATAAGCAAACTATTGCACGGCACGAGAACCTTTCATCCCAGTACCGATCGAAGTAGTTCGTATTTTAGTGCCTTGTAACATGTTCATCGCAAGCATTTGAGCTTTCTCTGTGTCTGTCATCAAGAGGTGTATGTGTAAACTTCATATAACTGTATTACAGAACGGTCCAGCCCTCTCCACTACTCGTGTTGGTGTTATCATAAATAATGGACTTATCTTCTAATTCAGCTCAAATTAATTTTCTAATTGCATTACTGTGCGCAGGTACCTTATGATATACAAAGGAAACAGTATATAGTTCTAAGATCATTAGTACGAATTATATTCATCACAACTTATCTAACTTACGTACCGTTATCCTGGCCAGGCCATTGTGACCACAGAAAACCTCCGTCAAATATAGGATAGGTGTAGTCATAGACCTACTTCTGGCGGTTTCTAGAGGATCTAGAGCAATGCAAGTCGCAAAAGCAAGGCTAGAGTGACGTCACGAACGTGCTATAGGACGACCCACGAATCATGAAAGCTTTTCTAGCAACAACTAGACATGCGCAATGACACTTCCGGGCTAAAACTAACGTAACCGCCCGAAGTAGGTCATAATGGCCTGGGTTTCGAGAATGACGTACTGTATGTTCTTCAAATCACTGAATAGTACAGAACCTGCATATAAGAAATTGATATACATAGATTCGCAAATATATTTACTTAACATGTAATTTCTATGCACTGGAGCATAATTTGAGAAAGAAATATCGGAAGAGTGTTTCGTTCATGCCATCATCCCTGTTAAATGTGATACGCACCACTACCTCGTCAACACAGTTCGCCATCACAAACAACGTTACATTCAACAGTTCCCCTTTACAATGAACGCGCGCGAGAGAAAGAAATAGCGTTAACGTCGTCAAGCGCGTCTCCCAATGGAACGATTAAGCTAATAGATGGAAGTTTCATTTGAACCACTCCGCGAAACATTGTTTACGTAAGAATTGTGTAATATATCATCATAGATCCTCACACAGGGCCGCGGCAAGGGAAGGAAAATCACTAGGGAATTAATAGAGAACTCTTGTTACTTGTTTTTGACGCGGATATTACAAGGGAGGTAATATTAATATTCTTTGCAGCGTTCTTGGACATCAATCAAGACGACGTGGCATGCCGCTGTGTTCCGTGGAGGCTGATGCCGCGTGGACATGCTCACGTGATTACTGGGAGCTCGTGGAGATCGTGGAGCTCGTGGAGGGTCAAGTCGGGGTGGAAAAGTACCAGTGTTCAGAATACGAAGTAGGACCAGTTGAGAGTCTGTGTCTGTCAGCAGCACTTCTTATAAAAATCCAGCCAAAGTAATCCTGTTCTATTTATAGACACGGCTGTGACTTCATTGGGTATGGTTAGCATCCCCGTACAATGTTACCGGCTTTCATATTTCAGCGAGTATCACTTTGGTCGGCATTAAGCCGTTGTACAAACCAATCACCATTGGCAGCCGATATGGATACATTTAGACCGTTACGTCATATATAGAATACGACGAATCCGGACCCAGATGAACTTCAAATTAGGCTATACTCGGAACTGGTTTGTTTAAAGCCAACTGAAAAAGCGACAGGTTTCATCATTGGTATCTCTGACACAATCAACTAGCATCTTCACACATCACGGGCCACCTTTACAACTATAGTATAAGACACAAGCAATCGGCATTTCATACTAATTAAAATATGATTCTAGGTTCTGTTGTCTGTAATACATGCATAATGCATTATGTACGTGTACTTTTTTCATCAATTTGACCACACATGCAACCAGGAAGATTAATATAACCACTGTCTCAGTTATGCCAATCCCAGTTGTTGTTAGTGTTGCCAATGTGACGCTTTTCCTTCTACTATTCCAAATATCTATACTTGATTAAACGCCGATGAAGGATATCTTGAACATAAACAATTGTGTGAGAATATGGTCTGCAAGACTGCAACACAAACCGGCAATCAAATATCTGATACAAAAGCAGGCGAGTAAATACATAGCATGTAGTCACGCACAATTTGACATAGATCTTCAACATTACCAGCTGGTTATAGCAGACAGTGTCACACGTGTAGCATAGGCGCCAGTACAAGCTGGTTATAGCAGACAGTGTCACACATGTAACATAGGGCCCAGTACAAGCTGGTAACTGACACAAGTAATCAGTATATCTCCCCAAACTCATAACGTGACCCTTCAGAATTCTCTGCCATTTCATCAGTTCTGACAAAATATCCATTATAAAATATTCCAATATAGATGGTGGCATTATACGCCTGGCCTGACAAGGGTAGGGCAATATAACGCATTATAATTCTTGCATCGGAGGCATAGATGCCGTAATGGAATTCAGATAGAGACATGAATTATGAGATCGCGAATCTGGTAAATATGTCACAATATAGATATGTAAATATGTCACGATATATAGACCATATCACACACATATGTTGGCATGAATGTCCACGTATAATAGATCGAATTGGAGCATCGATCTGCTACGTGTTTAATCACATTTCTAACTAATTATGGTATATATTCCATTCACACTGAACTTTCCCAATCGTGATCTACGTGCCGAGTCGTTAGTTCCATCAACTGTCGGGGTCTTACATTTGGTCAGTCTGTGGTATATTAAGACTAGTCGCCGTTGCAGGTGCACAGAAGCAATATACTACGGTGGCGTCCAGGTCGTGCCACGGACGTTGATGTGACACACATGCAGATGAACGTTCTGCAATATCATAATAGAAGGGTTGAGAACCATGGAGAGGTTACTCGTGGGTGAGACTTGCACAAGGACCCGCTCCACGGGGTATTAAAGAAGACGAGAGTCTACATGTCGTTTACCGTATAGACAAAGTGAAGGTCTTCTGGAAGGAATAAATTGATGCCTGCGTGCGTACATGGATCTGAGTGAATGACCGGGGATATAACGGGGGATGTCCAGAAGTATGTCAATGAACTGTCCAAGTTCTATTGATTGAGGAAAATTAGGATCACAGAATAACATTGTATCGCAATAACAGACATTTTAGGCAGTTCTGAAGATATCCAATTAGACAGCATTCATACTCGAGAAAATGCATGATACAAAAGATAACAATTTTGTTTTCTCCTATACGTGAATCAGACTGTTGTAACTTTGCTTTCAATTTAAATTTATCAACACTATTATATTTAATTAATTTATGCCTTTCATAATTTACTACTATGTTTTTGTGGCAATGGATATCAATAAATACAAGTTAATATGTTTTAGGCTGGTGAAGATCAGGAAAAGAGATTATCATGGCCCTACCCTAATAGGTATGTCCCTAGGAGGTAAATGTCAACATCAGCAATATGTAGCATGACATACCACTATGAACTTAATTACGGTAATCATATTAAGTGTATCTATAGGTTTTCACTATTACAAACCAAGACTAAATTAGATTGAAAATTTGACACCAAACCATTCGGGGATGCCTGTCTAATGTGTTTCGAGAGTTTGTGTTTCCAATGGTAATTCTGACCAATTGATACCACGGCAGAATGGCTTCAGAGTAACGGTATACAATTGAATTTCCAGTATATCCATGCAAAGCCTAGAGTTGTAGGCGCTGGGCCTAAATGTAATCACAGCGTAGTTCAAGCCATAGTGATGTGCTATGCCAAGCTTCATCGAATTTCTACAAGTGTTGTGGCCACTGGAGAATTCATGGGATAACTTGTTTTCATACCACGATTGACGACGGACATCGCATATTCCTACATATCCCACTAACCACAGGGTATGTACGTGATGAGTATGACTGCGCATGCGTATGTACAATAAGACCGGAAGTAGTGAAACGGTTTTGCTAGCGGCTAGAATATATAGAAAACGAGAGATGGCTGGAATCTGGTCAGTAATACAAAGCAATCTAATGAGAAGATATTGTCAATGTCTATTTTAGCTCGCACAGCAGGAGCGGGTCCCAGGGGACGTTGCGGTCTAGACAAGGGCCAAATTTACAACCATCAAGGGTTCATGAAAATTATAGTTCGTGGTCAGGTTTGAATCCCTAATAGGGGACACAAGAAACCCATTAGGGACTGGACAAAAGCAGTATACACAACACGAGACTTAAATCACACCGCTAGTTCTGGGGAATAACAGAGATGTTAAATTTGGGAGTCTGAGTGTTATACAAAGGGAATTCAAGCTTGATATTAGTGCACTGGTTTGCCTAGCCTGGTCATATATAACATACTCGTATGATATGACACGTATAACGAGTATTGATCATATTAAGAGGTTGTAACTGTGTGTTACAGTAAACACAATTTACATGAAACAGACGAACTATAAGTAACACATGACCCCAATTTCAACAAATCCAACATCACGGAAACCCATATTTCATTATTCCATAACCCTTCCTTAATCACATCTTTTGAAAATTATATTTGGAGATAGAACAATCTGGTCCTAAGTTGTATCATGTCAGATTGTTCTATCATATATATATATACAGTTGGAAAAAAGTTAAGCACCCCTAGATATAATTAGTACTGAAATAACCCCATTCGTAAAAACTGTAAAT
>JAUTBZ010143217.1:0-12568 GCA_032361785.1 Lepetodrilus galriftensis
TCGCGTCAGAAAGGTAACTTTCGCGAACATTGATGCCGGGCCCCCGGGACGGGATTTGAACCTGGAACCTTTGGCTCTGAAGTCCAACACTCTACCACTGCGCTACATCCCGCCCCCGGAGTTCTGGGATGGAATTTAAACGCGGGGCCATTGGCTCTGGTCCAAATGTTCTACCACTGCATTACCAATACCACCCACGCCCATTTAGAGAATGCACACCAAGTTATTTATTTGTATATTGATATTGCTCATTAATAACAGTTTTACAAATGGGCAATAAAATATAAAATGATCTACAAAGAGCTTGGTCAAAATTATTTTCTATAAATGAGGAATTTGTTCAAATTTCATGTCATTAATATGACAATAATTGCCAAAATATAATGACGCTAACAATTTATGACTCCAGTATATTCCTATTACCAATGTACCAACAGTCTGACCCAGATGGGAAACACCTACTACAGTACAACCTACATAGGATAAATCCTATTGAAGCAGTGTTTCGTACCTGTGGCGGCGTCTGCAAGGGCATGGTGGCCGTCATAGTTGGGTTGGACTGTTGTGTCTGTTGCTGTAAGAGGGGGTGGTGGTTGATAGAGAACATACACAATGCACACACAGAGAACAACAGACAGACGGAGATGACGAGACTCGGACACATGCAGGAGATGACACAAGCAGCTAATTAGCATTCTTCATGTTTAACTGGAGATGCAGTGATGAAATGCTCTTCAAAAGAGATGCAATAATCTTTTTTTAAATACAAAAAATTAAAGGAGCACCAGTGATAGAACTTTTTGATGAAATGGTCTTTTTAGAGATGTAATGATTAAAAATGGATTCTTTTTACTTTTAAAAGAGCATCAATAATAGAACCTTTTGAGGAAATGCTCTTTTTAGAGAGATGCAATAATTAAAAAATAATTTGTTTTTAAAGGAGCACCAATGATAGAACTTTTTGATGAAATGCTCTTTTCAAAGATGAAATTATTAAAAATAATGATTTTATTTTGTTTGTTTCTGGAGCACCAGTAATAGACTTTTCGGCGGTAGACCGTACAAAAATAATAACTTTTTTTTATAATAAATGTCCAACCAGTCGTCAGGAATACACAATCTATCCAGCATCTGGGTTGGGTCAGAATTTGAAGAATGACAAAAATATACATTGATAACAAGGCCGTGTAGGTGAGACTATGAACAATTCTGTGAATTCTGTCTAGTTAATTTTTGATAGTTTTATATTTCACTTGCAGAACAAATATATTCGATGAACAATATTTCATTACAGAGTTTCTTAAACAAATTTTTATATACTAGTATATATTTATAAAGAAAAAAAAAATTAATACATGATGTAACTTTGACTAACAATGACAAATACTATTAATAAAACAGAATTAAATATAAGAAACCTATCTAAAAAATCATATTTTTCTTTTGTGTTAAAAAGATCACCCATTAGTACTAGTGTTTAAAATAACGTAAATAAATTCCAGTTTATCTGATCTTGAAAAGTGTCGTTCTAATCAAATGTCCCTTCCTAAAGAGTAGTGTATATAAAAGCTTGGGCCCTGCACCATTACTCTCAAGCTATTATATGCAGACACTAGAATTGTTTGGACATGGTCCTTGTAATAATAAATACAATTATAAAAATAAGTCAGCCATTAGTTGAAATAGTTGGACACTAATCTTCATTATGTTGTCTCATTAATTATTTATCAGGGATAGATTTAAGAGAACAAATAAAAATCACCTCAACAAACTGACCCAGGCAAAACCACAAACAAACAAAATTTCCCAACACCATGAACACTGTGAAAGTTGAAATGAATCAATTTACTTTAAAATTACATGCATCATGCGGAAAACCAGAGGTAAACAAAAGTGTGTATGTTTGCAAAAAGGCAATCATATTTATTCGTGAACATGATTGATATGATATATTGATATATGAATATATGTCTCTCAAGCAACCCCAAAATAAATCATATATTTCTTACAAAATAGTATTCCTGCAAAAATAATGATAATAGTTTTAAGGTTTGGTGAATAATTACCAATATAATTATGTATTAAAGATATATGTCACAAATTACAAAGTATATCCACTAAAATTAATGCATAATTAAAAAATGTCTCTGAATATTATGCTGACCATCATGAATTACAAAATTATAATGAGTAATTAATATGATGAGCAATTGTTATATCTTTCATTCAATGACTATAAATTTCCAAAATTCCCAGGTGTTGAAAAAACACAATGAGGTGGATTAGAATGACAAAATAATGGCAGGTGCCTTTAACCCTCTCCCTGCTTAAGGCAACCGGAAATGGCCTAATTAGCAGGGCTTTTGCCTAATCCAGCAGGGAGAGGGTTAATACACCCAGGGAGCATTGGGATGGCATTAATGAAATCAGGAGGGTGATATTAAAGATATACTCAAATATAAAAATGGTAGAATAGAAATATATAGCTTTAATGGATATGGAATGGATATATTCAAGGATAAAAATTATTGAATCTACGGTATTTCAGCAATATAAAACAGCTATATTACTCCATGAATATTTGCTATTTTTATCCTTTAACCCTCTCCCTGCTGGATTAAGCACAGGTACTGCTCTTTAGGGCATCTCCGGTTGCCTCCAGCAGGAAGAGAATGAATATTTCCATGTTTACATTATTTATTTTAAAGTGGCAAGACCATCTTTGCATTTTTACAATTTTTTTTTTCCCTCTCTCTTTCCTACATACTACAACTACCAGAAAGAAAAATATATATACAGTCAGACACCGTTATACCGATCTTTGTTATCACGGTTTCTCCGCTTACCAGTCGTTATTTCGCTTACTGGTCAGATTTTAGCAACACTGGAAGTGTCTGATATAACAGGGTCTGACTATTTCTAGATTAATATAAAATCTGGAGAGAAAAAAACCCATCAGATTTATCTGGGAAAGATAGTTGCATTAGTGTATGTAATAACCACTTTAGTGACCGTTGACCTTTGTAAAGATGATCTTGCCAAGTTGTATAAATACAATACATAAATAACACTGACTATACTTTAAAGGCATACAATCACAGACGGTTAACCCATTTAATATTCCCCGACACTACTATACTTGCATTTGATTGGTCAATGTAAGTGTTATATACCGTATTCATCTGGCGTAATATTCCTGACGTCAGGATCGTTATCAGTATGTTCGTATTATTGCATATAAATACACACAGCTATTATTCACAATAACAAGGTCACTTTTCTGAACAGAATATATATTTTCAAATAGGAAACAGGAACAGGAAGTAACGTTCGAAAATTCATCAAGTAAATTTCTATAGCTTAATTGCATAAGTATATCATGAAGGGGAAGTAACCCAAACTATATTCCATTTCAAAATTATCAAGATTATCAAGTCAATGTGAGAAAAATATTTTACCGCTGAAATTGAGTAGCGGGGGGAAAGAGATTTCTGAAAGTATAAAAGCAATAATACGCAAACTTTATCTATGCTACGTGAATATATTACCTACAAGCTCTGTCCAAAACGACAACTTATATCTGTGATTGTATGCCTTTAAATTCCTAAATGTGATGCAAGATATATTAATAAAGCAAGTTCGGTGGTCAGGTGATTTCAGTCTACAGCCCTGAACGTAGATACCGACCTTGCTCCTGACCTTGTTGAGGACATTCCGGATGCCCTGGACGAAGGCGACCTGGTCGTTGGGGATAAGTCCGACGAAGGCTTTCTTCCGACTGCTGTACAACAGCAGCAGTACTCGGATATCACACTGTGCTGTCTGGGAGAAGTGCACGCATCCAGCCTGAAGAATAGTAATAATAATAATAATAATAATAATAATAATAATAATAATAATAATGGTAGTAATAATAATAATGGTAATACTAGTAATAATAATAATATTTATTTAAAAAAAAATGTAATTTGGGTTTAGAGTCGCCTTCTCGATTCTTTCACTAATATCATGACTTGTCAGTTTTAGTGCAAGAGGATTTTTTTTTGATTGAATTAATGTTTAACGTCGCGGCGGGAATATCTCACCCATAGGCAACGACAGTGCAAGAGGAAACCCGCAACATCCGTATGAATGTTGCAGTAAACCTGTTAGCACTGGCTGGTACTGATAGACCAAGGATGACATCTGCATTGCCACTCTAAAGACGGTGCATCCTATCAATATCGCATCAGAAAGGTAACTTTTGCGACCATTGATGCCGGGCCCCCAGGGTGGGATTTGAACCCGGAACCTTTGGCTTCTACCACTGTGAAACCTAATAATACTATTTATTTTATGTCGACTGTTATACTCTTCAATTACTACTATATAGTAACAACAAAATTTCAACTCACAAATCCCGTCCCCATTATGCGGTAGAGATTGCGCAGGGCCTCCAAGTCATTGGGCGAGAAGTGGAAGGAGACCTGGCGAGAGTTGCGGAACAGAATGTGGAGCTCCTGCAGCATGAGTTGTGGAAGGAGCTGCATCACTAACTTCTCCGGCCAATTCCGCGCGTTCCTGGAAACAAGGAGATGTCAATATCAGCCGTTGACAACATACAAGAGCATAGTCCCTGTACTCTTAAATACCTTGGAATGTTTACCTTTCAACTTGTGACTTTTTCTTATTTATGCCGGACGTGAATCAGGACGTAAAGCACACAGTTTCATTTAAAATACAGTTGCTCTATTTATCCATTGAATATCGCTCCATTATTTTTCAGGAATGGACAGCTATCGCTCCATTATCTTAAGTAATGGAGAGCTATATCGCTCCATTATCTTAAGTAATGGAGAGCTGATCACCTTTATTGTACATAGTGTTTTCGACTTGTACTTTTCAAACAACCATCACATCCATATTATAAAATATCTTGACAGAAGTCAGGATCGAACTCAATCTTTCTGATTGGGAATCCTACGCTTTATCACCTGAGCTATGATAGATAGACAAACAGAAACACACACACAGACAGATAGACAGACACACACACAGACAGATAGACAGAAAGCCGGACACAAACACGCACAGATCAGGCTCGGTGTTGGCGATGGACACACAGCAGTTGAGGGCCTTGGTGTTCTTCTGCTGGACCGTGGTTGGACCCTGGACCTTCGGCTTCTCCTGGTACTCCAGGGATCCTGACAACAAAAAGGATCCAAAAGGATCTGGATAAGATGTTGGACTCGAGTATAATTAAATGAATACATTAATTTTGAAAACATTAAAATTAAAATTAAATAAATACAAAAATTAAATACATTTTTATTTATTTTTAAAACCCTGCTTCCAATCCATACCTTTCCAGATGATTTTCCGGTCCTTCTGAGCAGGCTTCATGGGATCCACCACTGGATCCGCCGACACCGGGAACGGCTGTCCACCGCCGGCCATGGCTGGCGCCGACCCCGCCCCTTGCATCACCACCTGCTGTCCGGACTGCACACCCTGAGCCATGAACTGCCCCTGGCCCATCGCCTGCTGGGACGGCATGGAGATGGCGGGCTGCGACACGATGCTCTGCAGGGTGTCGGCGGGGTTGGGTCCGGACTGCGCCGTGGTCAGCTGCGTCTGGTTCTGGAGGGACATCCGGATCTTCTGCTGCTGGGCTTGGTTCTGCTGCAGGTTCTGGCCGGACGCCATCCCAGGCTGGGAGGGAGCCATGCTGGACTGGGCCGACACCATGCCCGTCTGCGACGTCATCATGCCTTGCTGTGTCGTCATCAGTCCCTGCTGCGAGATCATGGGACTCTGCGTGCTCATGGTGACGCCCGGCCGTTGCTGGCCGCCTATCATGGACTGCGGAGGCTGACTAGGATTCTGTCGATCTGAAATGTTTTTGTTAAATTCGTCGTTGCAATTTGCAGTTCAGGGTATCATTTTCCAAAGTGCTACAAGGTAATTTATTATAAGCTTTCTCATGGCTTTAACCATCTTCTTGATGGAGGAAATCGGAGATGCCCTAAAGAGCAGTGCTTATGTCTAATCTAGCAGTGAGAAGGTTAAGTATGGTGATCGGACATTTACGAGAGCATTATGGTCTCATAGTGGATGTGAGAACTTTGAGAAATAATATCAACTCCTTTCTTTACACTAGCATCTTCCCACGTTTAACCCTCTCCCTGCTGAAGGTGACTTAAGTTTCCTGATCACATGCAGAAATAGAACACTTTGATTTTATTCAGCAGGGAGAAGGTTAAAAAAATAAAATAATAATAAAATAAAAATATTTAAATTGGGATTTAGAGCCATTCAAGATTCTTCCACTTATATCACGGCTTGTCACTTTATGGCAGGGGGAAACTATCTTTAATCCTCTCCCTGCTAAAGAGCTGTGTTTAATCTAGCAGAGTGAGGGTACAACCCACTCCTTGCTGCAGGAATAATAATCATATTGGGACATCTTTGGCTGCCTGCAGCATGGAGCAAGGTTAAAGTAAGTCATGACCCATGGAAACTTTCCCCGTTTACTGCCATCAAAATAATTACAAATAGAAAAATAGGAGAATAATAAATACTTACTTATAAAGAGTGGGTTCTGCTCTTGTTTTATTCCCTGCAAATGACAACAGCTGGATGTAAGGATTAGAAGAAAAGTCGCCTATCTGGCCCAGAGATTATGAAATATGTTTTCAGGATTATTTTGTGCTAAACTCGAATTTGGCATTGAAATTTGTGCGCAAAACTTAAAAGAAAAATAGAAAAAAAAGTATTCCCCATTCTCTGAGCATGTGATAAATAGCATACAATAATTAGCATAATTAACCCTCTCCACGCTGAAAGCAACTGGAAATGCCCCCAGAGCAGTGACCATGCTTAATCCAGCAGGAAGAAGGTTAATATTGGATAGCAAGAGCAGGTAGAATCTGCATTCAAAATAACATCAATACTTTTTAAAACATAAAATTTACATCTATTTCTCATAAATACTTTCACATTTTTGATAGTACTACCTAGTAGTTACTGTAGTTAGGAGAGCAGTTACCACAATTAGATTGTAGTTAATGTAGTTAGGTAATAGTTATACCACCATGTAGCTTATATTTGCACATGAAAATTATGTTATTGTATTCACAATGTTATAAGTATGCATAAGAACACACATCAACAAGAAATGAAAATAATTTCAGTGTTAGATAATAAGTTAAACGAGAACCAAATTGACAACATTTAAACTGAAGATGACATATGATTTTACGACAAACAGCGAGTGATTTGTTTATTAACGTCACAACATGAATCTTTAATTTATACTCAACGATGACAAATAGACCCGGTCGTGTGGTAGGTTAAAAACAGCACGACAGTGTATCATGAAAAGGTTATATCGGTCTTTAAAAATAAAAACATTGGGAGTATAGATCCACTTTCAAGATTATTTCACTCATATATGGCTTGTCAGTTTAAGGAAGGTGGAAACCTGCAACATCTGTAGCACTGAATGTTGCAGTAGACCTGCAAGCATCAGGAGGGTAGCTGTAACACAAGTCTACAGACATTACATCTGGGGTGCGTTCAATCAGCAGCTTAGCTAACTGGTTCCCTGTCCTATGTAAGGTTCATATGACTCTTGAGACAGTGGCTATCTTTGTAAGATGCTTGCAAGCACTTGTGTCATTGAATGCATCCCTGATATCTTTCCCCACATATATGAAACTTTGTACTTTTTGTATAATAAAATATGTTTAAATCATATGAAACTATTCTCAACATTGGAGAAGACAATCAGGGGAGACAACAAATGCCAGGATTTGGCTTATATCTAAGCAATTGAATTGTTAGTTTTACAAGGTTTTCCCTAGTATCACCAATATCCCATAGAAATCTAATTTATGCCCTTGGTTAAAGCTGCATACCAAAAGGTGTTTTTTTTAAAAATGAGTAAATAGTTTTTCCCTCTTCTTAAATATCCGTGATTTTGTGAAAATTAAAACTGGAAAATCCAATTTTGTTGAATTGCTTATTTTAGTATTTTATGAATTGGCAGATGTGTTAACATAAAGATGACGAAACCTCATGCAAAAATAGGCAAAACTTGAACACACACACGTACACGACATCCATGGAATAGCACAGACCTGTCAACTCGCTAACAAAACTGACAATATACTGACACATATACATACTGAGTGATACTGAATTTAGAGGACAATTTGTGAACATTATTAATTCCCCATTGAAGAAAAAAAAGAAGGAATATCTGAAGATTAGAAATAATTTTAAAAACCAGCTAGAAAATGCAAATGGAACCATTGAGCTATATATCAGGGTTCCACTTAGGTTTCAATTTTTGAGAGTCCCATGTTGATATACTTATCAACAATTTTTATTAATAAAGTGCGTCCAAACTTGCAATTTTTGCGTATGGGACGCAGGATTGCGCGTTCGGAGAAACCCTGTATATATTATACTGAGAGATAATTCAACGACTATGGAAAGAGTTCAATATAAATTTTGACAAAAAAGAAGTTCCAATAATAAGGCAAAGAGATAATTCCTAGGCTAAAAGGTTTCATAAGAGATTAATAGTAATCAATTTTTATTCACAATGGAATAATTTTTAATTTTTTTTTTTAAAGCTTATTCCAGAAGATCTCTTAAAGATCTTTTAAATATATGCTTATAAATTATTTGAGTACGTGAACAATAGCACAAGGGAGAATTCCCAATAATGAAATATTGTAGTGAGACCAACAGATATTACTGATGTTCATATATAAATGATTGAAGTATATAAATAAAAGAAAATTCAGTATGAGAAATTTGAAGGCTGATTTTCATAGAGAATAAATTATTATCCTTCACTTATCATCACCACACCCATAAAAAAAAAAAAAAAAAAAAGGCATAGACTATGATTATCAGTAGCATGCACCACAATTCACAATACGTTTGAAATTCTACAAAATACACACGCAAAACGAAAAAACACACACCAAAGTATCAGTCGAGTTGACAGGTCTGTTTCCACGGCAACATACCCAGGTGTTCAATCACAGCATGAGAGAATCAATATTGACTTTTCTTGTCAGATGTCAAAGGTCATAGAGGGCAGGTCAATGACCTCCTGATGACCTAGAGCAGCTAGGTTATCCCGTTAAGATTTTAATGCAAATATTAGTTGCTTGTTGAATTGTTGTTTTTTTAAAAGTTTTTTATTTATTAACATCGTAAATCAGAAGATTACTTCATATTTAAGAAACAAAGACTGCTATATACATCTTAAAATTTGTGTTTGAATCAATATTTTTTGTTGTTGTAATTTATAATTTTTATTTTGTAATTAGAATAACTAGTCGTTCGGAAAATATTGTTTAAAAAATGTTTTCAAAATACTTCTCTCAAGTGTGTATACCTGTAACGCCTGGGTACCAATATTTATTATCTGCCCCTGCTTCTGGAAGCCAGGGCGCACCTGTTGATTGGCCGCTTGGCTTATTGGCGTCATGGTTACCATATTGTTCGACTGCTGCTGTTGTTGTTGCGCAGACATGTTAGGCGGTATCGACATCTTGGGTTGCCCAGCAACCTGAATGGGCTGTCTCATTTGTCCCATGGAAGGTGGACCCATGCCCATGGGTGGTGCTTGAGATTGCTGGTTGGGCACACCTACAGATCCAGGCGTCGGGTGAGGCTGATTTTGTTGCTGAGGGGTTGGAGGTTGTGGAGGAACTGGTTGGTTGATGTTCTGTGGATTCAAGGGAGATAATGCTGGTTGCTGTGGAGATGGCTGTTGGTTGATTTGAAGACCTGTAAAAAATACAACAAAATAGTAGTCGGTTAGTTGGAATAAGGATAAATATTTCAAATATGATACTTGTCAATCGCAATTTTTTTTAAATTCCAAAGTTGAAAATCGAAATGCATAATGTTATAAAGTACTGTTACTCAATAAACAAGAAATGTAAAATTTAGATCATACTGTGACTCATTTAATGTCATAATTATCTTTAATTTACTTTACTGTGGGAATATTTCACACATACGCGTCCGAAATATTGTGAAAAGAACAAGGAAGATTCAATAGAAATTTTTATATTTTTATGACTGTTGATTATAAGAGAAAGCACATACCTGGAGTAGCTTGCGGAACCTTGAACTGTCCGTCTGTGGTGGTAGCTGGAGCAGGGGAGTTAACTCTGCCAGAATTTGTGCCTGTTGCTCCTGCAATGTCGACAAAGAAAACAGGTAAATGTCAACCAACAGCTCTGACAAGCTTTCTCAACATGTATGAAAATATTATTTATTTTTCACAAATTGTAATATAACTTATTGTATTGTGTGTGTGTGTGTGTGTGTGTGTGTGTGTGTGTGTGTGTGTGTGTGTGTGTGTGTGCATATGCGCATGCATGTAGGGGCGCTTTCAGGCTACATCTCACTACATTACGCTACCTTTCTACAGAGTAGTGGCTGGGTAAATGGGTTCATAGATTTATATGAGAAATGTGGGGCTCCTCGCATACCTATGCTAGACTTCATCATGTCGGCTTGCTTCTCCTCGTCCAGACCAGGGCTGTGCGAGCGTTCTGAAATTAGAAGTCAATCTTAGTAACAAAACAGTTCCAGCTCTTATCATAGTCCAATCAGATTTTGCTGCTTGCAAACGATAACAATACGTAATACTTATTTACCCCTAATAAAATACCTTTGGAGTAATCTGGAATCCAAATGTGTAATTTTTCCACTCAATGTCAAAGCATAGAAAATGTCACCTAAAGTCAAAATGTATTTATCAATTTGCAGTGACAATGGTTGTTTCTAACAAGTTGATGTGACAAAACACAATGGAATAAATTGAGCAAATTATTTCCCACAAGAAAGGAAGTGGACAAAAACAAAACATGTGCACGATAAATGCGAAAAATTAAAAAAAACGTTGCAGTATGCTTATATCAAATCTAATAAGGTGCTAAAGTTTCGGCATATCTGCTGACCTTGCAACTGGAAACCATGAAGCAGAACCATGTGTCTTGGATCGATCGTGTAGTCTTTTGTTGGGGTGTATGGTATTTCACTTGTGCACGACTGAAAAACAATAGAAATTAACTGATAATATCAATACATTCCGAAAAAAATAATTCTTTTTTACTTTCCTTCATTTTAATTGTGGCTTAGAGCCGCTGTCAAGATTCTTTCACTTATATCACAGCTTGCCAGTTTTAAGGCAGGAATGAAACCCACATCTGCAGCACTGAATGCTGCAGTAAACCTGCAATATCTGCTGGTACTGATATTCCAAGAATGATAACTGCATTGACATGGTACCGAAAGTGTATCCTATCATGATCGCTTGAGAAATATAAACGGTCCTGGCCCCGAGATTACAAAACTTTTCTGAGTACGAATTCGTACTCGACTCAGAATTTTGTTCATAAAACGTCATGTGACGTCATAGTCTGAGTACGTTTTTGTGCTCAGAAAGTTTTGTAATCTCGGGGCCAGTTCTTGATATTTAACTCTCTCCCTGCTGGATAAAGAACAGGCAATGTTTTTTCCCCCGGTTGCATGGAGAGAGTTAAACCTCCAATATTGAATTGTTCAAGACAAATAATTTTCGTAAGATCTTAACCCTTGTCATGTCGTCTTACCTCTTCATACAATCGCTGCAGGGCAGGAATTTTTCGTGGAGATATAATCGAGAGATATATCCCTCTCTGAAAACAACATTGAGATAAATATCATATCTGATGACATTATCATCAAATTCCAAGTTTCTTTTGTAAAACTGACAAAATTGCTCATATCATATAAATTGAATTTATTTTTAACTTTCCCCAATTTTGGGCCAAACAAATAATGGTACTAATACTAGCTAAGAGGTATTTGTTTTGTAATAATTGCATTTTTTTTTACATTCTATCTGGACTGGCCTGCCATTCTCAAATAAATCTTGGCTCGTCTTGAAATTTCAGTTACAAACTATGAAGATTGTCACAGGTTATTGGATTAGCATGTATAGAGACATACAATTGTTTTGCACAATTCTACAAGGTCTCAGTTTTCTTTGGGAGGCCTTCAAAGGGTTGTAGAATTTCAGAATTTCGACTGAAGTATTAAACTGACCTTGCCCAACATGCTGGCCAGCTGTTCGCTGGTGAATCCCGAGTAGTCCTGACTATCCTGACTAGGGAGGTGGTAAGGTGGGGAGTTACACACCAGGATGCAGTGACGTTCGGACGGAATGCTGAAACAACGGACACCAGGACCCAAGATTACGAAACAGTTTTTCAAAGCACTATTAAATGCTCAACTCATGTTTTGCTGACTATATATATATTATAATTGGGGATTTGAGCCGCTTTCAAAATTCTTTCACTGAAACAACCTAAACCAGGTTCTGAGGTTACAAAAAACTCTAAAATATGCTCAAAGTGCACTCAGTTTCTTTCTGAAATCCCTAAGGAGTATACAACCCTAGCTATCATTTTGAAGTGCAAGAAGCTTATAAGGAGCGTCAGTGGTGGGGGCAGCATGTAAACTAGTGCAAATGTGTTGCTCTGCGCTTCGCACATAAACCACTACACCT
>JAUTBZ010143228.1:0-27761 GCA_032361785.1 Lepetodrilus galriftensis
GGGGGGAAATCTAATTTTATCACCCACGATCAAAGGCCAAGAGACAGTTTAACAAATATACAAAAACAGTTGGTTTAAAACTTCTTCAAAGTTCTCATCTGTACACGGAGCAAATATCCCATTAATGCACATACCCAATACACAAATATGAAATTAAGAAAACGAAAATTGTCTCGATAGCCTACTTCCCTGTACTATGCATTGGTGTATATTTGTGTATATAGCTTAAATACAAAGATCAGCACATTGCGAAATGTTTCTAAGACTTTCTCAATTGGATGGGTCGACGTAAAACATGGATTTCAAAGTCTTGTACGATCCACCTCAACTGAGAACACAATGCACAGAAGGTAATTAATCGCCACGTTGACTCGGAAAGTGACGAAAACCCATTATGATGTTTTATTTAAGTATATACACATCCGATTGTATTCCACATAACTTGAACAAAATAAACAAATCCGATTGGTACATTATATCCGTATGCACGTGATATGAACGATTTTCGGAAAGCACTTTGTAACGGCGATTGTGGGGAACAAAGTTGAGCACATCATCCGTTTCATCTGAAAGCACCAATATTATAATGACGGGCGACGAAAAAAACAACACTAACATTTTCTCATCTTCCCTTTTCAAATCGAGTATTCCATGTATCGAGTCTGTTTGATATTCACTCGCGTTCCGAGTTGTATTTCCAATGAATGATGGAAGACTAGAATATCATGAATACACATTCGACATATTTTTAACAACTGTGGTGAGTTGTCTCCCTTGCAAAAAGCAACATAAATGCTGAACTTTGGAGTATGATGGAATATCCCACTTGTAGCAGGTATTACTCTGCGATAGGTGGAGTATTCATATTATGACAGTTGTCAGGTATTTTCATCACAATTTGATAAAATTCCGGCACATCCATACTTTTTTCCACATCTATTCGATTTGTCTTTCTGTGGGAAATGTTGGTATTTTTCTCTGCGTAAATCTTTTCAATTGTCCTGTGTGTTCATTGAACATAAAAATACTGGTCATGTATTAACTGGAAAATCGGCACAGAAACATAACAAACATCTGAGTAATTTTCCCTGAAACACAAATGTATTCCCTTTGGGTCCTAAATCGCTTCCAATTTGTCTCTCGATGTCCGAGGTCGAATTATTGTTTCACCGTGAAACAAAAATCCTTTCCACGAAGCTGTTCCAAAACAATTCATCACCAACAACATCCTCGAAACACTTCCGAATTCTTACAACAAATTCCAGGAAAATTCTCTATTGCAAGTGACTTTTGGGTCTCAGTCTCCCAAGGGGAAGTAACTCATGCTTCCCCATTTTTCACATGATAGTCGAATCACATCTGCTTTGCTTTAAACCAGAGGTTTTCTCGTTATCACATCTCTGATATCCTATCACAAAGCGGTTATCGCAACACGCGTCCCTTCCGGGTTTGTGGATCCGGACACGGAAATCAGACGGAAATTGTCCCTGTCCTATCACAAAACGTGTCCTCTTTGGGTTAGCGGATCAGTAACGGAAATCGGTCGGAAATCAGACGGAAACTGTCCCGGTCCTATCACAATACGCATCCTCTCCAGAGTCGGAAATTCCGCCACGGACGCGGAAATCAGACGGAAATAGTCGCAGTCCTATCACAGGATCAACATCATAACGCTGTCTCCTCCGGCCGTCGATCCGACGACAAGGAGTCGTCTTCGTCCTCGGAAATCCGGTCCATTTCTCCCACGGGATGTTGTCCGCCGTCGTACCGAGCCTGCTCCTTGCATTCGTCCTTGACCCTCATCAGCAGGCGGCGGAGTTCGCGATTGTTCGGGGACAGGCGGAGGGCCTCCATCAGATCCTGCTGGGCAGATGCGTACTGTCTGGAACAGAGAATACGTTCAGTCAGAACGGTGGAGAGGGACAAGGTCGTAGTTCACGGAAAGGAACTCTGACTCGGGAGGGGGAGGAAGAAGAGAGCAAAATGTGACAGGGGGAATAGAAAATTTCACTAGCTTCCCTGTAATGTCAAATGTGTATTCATATAATGTCATGCTATGCTCCCCTGTCGCGTCAGTGGAGAGGGACAACTTTACAGAGAGGAACAGAACAGGCTCCCAAGATTACAGAACATTGTTAGTACAATTTCATACTAAAGCTCAAATTTAACATGAGAACATTAATCTCCTGAATTGTCCATTTCTGTGAGATACTTATGACAAAACATGCGAATAGTTCCTTCACAATTCCCTAGATCTGGGGAATTGAAAAGGGACTATTCCAGTGTGTTTTGGAGTAAGTATCGAAATAGAAATCGGGATTTATTAATGCAGACTTGTGGTTTGTATGTATGTAGTTACCTATCATCTCGCTTAGCCCTAGCTCTTGCATAGAAAGCTTCGAAACACTTGGGCTTTAAATCCAGTGCCTTCGTAGCAAGATCTATCGCTGAAGTAAAATCCTGAAAACAATAACATCAGAATGTAACATGTAATTCCAAAAATGTAACCACAATAACGACAAATTAAAAATAAATAGGATAAATTCTGGGATAAAATCTCTGGCATGAAAAGATGTATTGCCCAAGTCAAATCTTGTAACAACAGCAATAGAATATAACATGTAATTGTAAAAATATAACCACAATAATTTTAATTTTTTATTTTTTAAAATTATTTAAAAAATAGGATATTCTAGAATAAAATCTCTGGCATGAAACGATGCATTGATTGAGTAAGCTCCGAATATATTGATAAAATAGATTTTAAAACAGAAATAAAATATAATAATTGCCGAGATAGAATCATAAGTATCAGAAGAGCGTAGACTTACGCTGAGCTTCCTCTTGCATCGGGACAGATTGAGGAAGAAGTTCAGCTTGAGGTCCTTGAATGTTCGCGCCTCTTCACCCAGGCCTTCCTTCGGAAACTTCTTCAGCGCGTACTGATAACGTTGAGCTGCCTCCTTGATTCGATTTTTCTATTAAAAGACAAACAACTTAATAAATAAACAAACACAATTTTTAATAACATTAAAAATAAATTAAATATAAAATTATATTTTAGATTAAATTTATAATGATGATGATAAATAATAATAACATGATGTTACCACTTCGGGCGCCAACGTTTACAATGTCACTGCAATAGAGAAATACCTTGTAGAGGATGTTCCCGTCCTCCATGAGTTTATTGAGTAGAAGCAGCAGGACATCCGTCTTCCCAGCAGCCATTGCCCACGTCTCGGGACCTGAAATTGTCAGTTTGTGAACATTACAAAGATCTGTTACATCAATGACCTGGTAAATTTGTGGTGTAGACCCACTTTTGAGATTTCCTTTACTCATATCATGGCTGCCATGTTTTTATACATCTGCTTTAACTAGCCTGGATTGTTGGTACTAGCTCACAGAATATCCTGCTGGACTCGGAGCCAACCAGTCCAAAGGACCAACAAGTACAAGTTTTTAACATCTTTTGGTATGACGTAGCTGGGGCTCAAACCTCAACCTACAGCCCTCTGGGCCGACATTCTAACCACTATGCCACTGGTGAGTGAGTGAATATGGAGTTTAACGTCGCTGCGAGAATCTTTCACCCATATGCCACTGAGGTAGTTGGCCAGTACTGCAGTAGTGTTTTCGAAAATCTACCCTTGGAATCGGCACGTCTTAGATTTCTCGTGCTCACCTAACTTGGCGCCTTTCCTGAGGAAACACACGATGACGGCGGTGTTGCGACAGCCGATGGCGCGGTCCAGCGGTCTCATGCCGTTGTGGTCGATGTGCTCGATCTCGGCTCCCTTGTCTATCAAGTATTGCACCTGAAATGCAAACACGACAGCATGTTTTAAAACTTTTACATTCAGCTGCAATCCTGCACTTTACCTGATTATAAATCACCCCATGTCGGGCACCAAATATTCCAATGTTTTTATTTTAATTATTAAATTATTTATTATTTTTATATTGTGATTTAGAACAGCTTTCAAGATTCTTTCACTTATATCACAAGCTTGTTAGTTTATGAAACCTGCAACATCCGTAGCACTGAATTGCTACAATGATGACTGATTAATAGTAATATCACTCATGGTTTATCGTGGACTCACCACTTGAGCGTCTCCGTAGAAGGCGGCCAGATGAAGTGGGTTGCGTCCACTCTTGTCCACGTGGTGGACGTTGGATCCTCGGTCCACCAATGACTGGACGATGGCCAGATGACCTTTGAGACATGACCAGCAGAGAGCGGTCAAACCTTCCTTGTCCATCTGATCCAGCTGCGCACCTGTGGAGCGACATTAAATTTATTTATTTATTTACTGAATGAATGTTGCAGTTAACCTGCTGGTACTGACAGACTGATGATACATGTAACTGCTTTGCCATGGTACAGATATTACATTGACAAATGCAGTAATTATCGAAATAGAAATGCAGCTAAAACAACTCACTCTTGAGCAACAGCATTTCCAGGACTCCGATGTGTCCCTCGCTGGCCGCGATCATCAGTGGCGTGCGGCCGTACTTGTCCGTCTGCTCGATGGGCGCCCCGACCGTCAGGAGGGTGTCGGCGATCTCCCACTTGCCCGCCTTGACGGCGCACAGCAGCGGACTGAACGACTTGCTGTTGGGGACGTGAACGGCGACGTCTTCGTCCAGAAGGAACTGGACGACCTCCTTCTTCCCGTGCAGACAGGCCGCGGTCAAGGCTGGACACACACACAAAGGGAGGTAAGTGAAACGGACATGGTTTTTTTGTGTGTTTTTTTTAGTCACATTTCTAGATTCTAAATTGTATTTTTAAGGCATAGATATCACTGAAATTCCTCTCTTGAACTCCAAATAAATTTATGGCAAATTCAGCAAACTGTGGGAGACATCAACTAATGTGATGCGAATTGACAAGCATCAGTGAAATGTAAAGTTATTGTTTGTACACCCACCTGTTTCTTCCAACAGCGTGTCCGGCATATTGAGGCCAGCTCCTCCACTCGCATGCATCAGGTATTCACAGATCTGAAACACAGTACGTAGGATGATGTCAGACACTGTATGGAGCTTGTCAGTTCCTACTCTCCCAGACACTTCATATTCATAACAATTTGTTATGAATAACTTTCACAGACGAGCGAGTGAATGGATTTGTGTTTTACATCATGATTTCATCAGAAAACAAGGCTTGGACAGACCCCAAGCCACGTTCAGTACAAATAAATAGACCCCTGGACAAATAAATCAGCAGATTTCTGCGGATCCACAGAAAATTGCTGTGCCTGCCGACCGCTACAATAACTTGCGCAGGACTTACATGTTTGTTCCCCGTGGCGGCGGCCATGACAAAAGCCTGCTGCATGGCCTCGGGCTTGCTGGGCTCGCCTTGGTACAGCGGCCAATCAAATTGTAGGAGGAATGCAAGTGTGTCGAGGTGACCGTGGACAGCCGCGTGAACCACACAGCACTGGCCCTGGTTGTCAGTCAGAGAAAGCTGTAGAAACAAAAACAGAACAAAATAAATTTAAATGTCATCGAAAATCTCTATTTTTACATGAAAAATAGAAAATTAAATTGAATTATTTACATTTTTCTTTTTTTTTAAAATTAAATAATTAATTTGACAATTAACTTTTTGTGCTACAAGCTACATTTTTCGCATGTCCCATTGGTTTTCAATATTTTCATATTTAATTTATTTTTTCTCTTGCCCTAGCACTCAACAACTGGCCCTACGTACCCTAGCGCTCTGAATACACAGCATGCGGATGATCTCCACATGGCCAGCGACGGCAGCGTAGCACAGCGCGGACATCCCTACGTCCGAGACGGCGTCCACATCAGCGCTGAACTCCAATAATAGCGCCACCATGTCGGCATATCCTTCCCGCGCCGCCACACACAGGATCGGGGCGTTGTTGTGGAACTCGGTCCGGCAGTTCGGACTGCCACCGGAGAGCAGGATCAGCCGGCTCACCTGGAGTAGATTGTAAAATATGTTGTAAAAATGTAATATTGTAAATATGTTGTGTCAAAATGTAATATTGTAAAAATATGTTGTAAAAATGTAATATTGTAAAAATATGTTGTAAAAATGTAATATTGTAAAAATAAGTTGTAAAACGTAACAGTGTATTGTAAAATAATATGTTTAAAAAATGTAATACAGTATATTGTGTAAAATATATATTGTAAAAAATACCCAGAAACACCATTAAGATGACATTTTACCTTGACGTTGGGTGAGAAGACATTCCGCTGAGACACGAGAGCTCCACTGAGACTGTTGGACGCGAGACACATCCAGTACGCCTGCATGTCTCGCGAGGAATATCCCATCGCCTTGCTGACGTTCTTGTATATGTGCGCTTTCAGGATGTGGTGGCCCAGCTCGATGGTCTTGTCGGCGCCCAGTGGCGCAGAAACCCGTGAGAGCCGGAATGCCATAAGCGCGTGGCCGTTCCTGGAATAAATTCAAAGACCGATTACTCCTTGTGCTTGTATCCCTGTCCTTGTATGAAAATCTCCTAAGAAGAGCTGATTAACATAGTAATTTTGGACCAATTTTTCAAGATAAAAATACTTTTGGGTAGATCTAAAAATAATTAATGAGCAACTTCTATTTAATTAGGGTAGTAGTTTTCTTTCTTTCTTTCCCCTCCAAAATGTTAATGGGCATTGCCTTTCATGTTTTAGAAAAATGGACAAGATCAACTTAATTACTTGTTCTACCAACAAAATATGCTGATTCCTTCTTCCGAAAAATGATAAAATGGCAAATTAAAAAAAAAACATTTAAAAAGCAAATACGAAAAATCCAATGATTTGCTTTCCTGATTTTCTTTTTCTCTCCAAAATTTTTCATTTATTAGGAAACTGGTAAATCACAAGGGGAAAATAGAAGTATACTGAAATGCTGCTTTTTCTTATAAAAAAACAAAACAAAATTGCCTTTGAAATGACCTAATTTACAACAAATTATCTAAAAATAATAAAACATTCACTATTCACATGTCATGAAATGAATATAATAAAGACATTTAATACTTGTTATCTGTAATGGTTTGCTCAGTTGAAGACTGAAATCAAATCTCTCTAAAGATGATTCCTAATATACTCATAGTTACACAAAATATAACTGGGAAATATGAACATTTCTTAAATTTACCACATTGATTTTCATGCAAATAGCAGCATAAAATAAACAACATGTGCATTCATCAGAGTACGTGCTCAATACGAATAAAACCTAAATCTACGTAAACTGACACACAATATATCAAATGCAAAACATGGTGGTCGATCGATTCACTTTTTTGTTCACAAACAAACACTTTAGAGTTGCAATGCATACTTCCCAATTTAAAATAAATTCCCTGATATTTTACAATAGCAGGAAATGATGTATACCTCGATTTATACCCTGTAAACACAGGTACAACCTTTTCATGAAACACAAGCCTTCATGTTAATTAACCCTCTCCCTGCTGAAGGCAACCATAGCCCTTATGAGCAGTGTTTGTGCCTAACCCAGCAGGGCGAGGGTTAAGTCTTCTTTCCCATGTTATGCATTGACTTCAAATGAGATGAAAATAAATCCCAAGTTGAGATTCCTCATTGAAAATAACACCTTTCCAGAACTCATGTATTCCTGTCATAAATTATATGTCCTAAACAAACTTAATTGTAATGGTTGCTGTCGAATACGAGCTTGTCGTGTTCATGACTGCGTGAAACGTGAAGCGGTACAAATTGGATGGAAAAATGTTGCGGTGCAAAACGATACCCAAACCACGCAATAATACAACTTGTCCATGTACGAACTGAACTGTGCTTGAAAGCAGGGTGTAGGAAACATGACCACATTTAGAGGAGTGAACCGTTCCAGTTTTATGCACTTGGAGGAGGAATCCCTGTGAAGGTTTCTAGGTAAAAAGTCATAAACAGAAGCCATAAGATGAATATAATAACGTCTTTGGCTTCACTTTTGCCATACCTCGGTGGAGAAAGTCTTTAACGTAATACATTTAAAATTTATTTTGGTGCGTTGAAAATTCTTTGGTAGTGCTATATATACACCCTCTGGTAGCCCCCCACGGTACCAACCCCATTATATATGTATTACATCGTCGCAAATGGGTGAAAGATTCCCGCAGTGACGTTAAACTCCATATTCACTCACTCACTACATAGAATAATAAATTAAGAAGTTTAAATTATATGAAGAAGTTTAAAAATGAAGAAGCATGACAAACATGCCAAAAAATTAGTTAAAATTTTGCAATTTGCACGTGGTCGTAAGATGTCTAACACTCTGAACGTCGTCGAACACAGTGAATGTGGAGGGCTAAGTTACACAACACTTAGAAATAGGCAATAGTAAAACAGAGAGATGACAAACAATAGCAATGGGAATTATCATTTGGGGCGCCTCACCTGTAGTCGAACTCAGCACTGCTGCATGCAGAAGAAAAACAATAGATAAGGATAAGGATAAGGATACATGTATACAAGGCACCTCTCAGACAACAAGAGTGATCAGGTAACATACAGTGACACAATCAGGTGTTAAAGGTGCAAGTGTCAATTTTCAAAAATCTAAATGTGACAACAAATTAATATTAATATTTTTGTTCCATTATTAAATTACACCTCTGATCGATATTTAAAATTTATTTTAAAAACATATTAAGTAAATTATTTCGACTAGAATAGGTTTTATCGAAACCAAAACCAAGCCAGAAAAGCGAAATTCCGAACTATAAGTTTATCCCTCCCCCTAACTCTCTCTGATCGGAAAATGTCTAAAAGAGAATGTCTAATTCTACCTGTTATTGTTCTTCCACTAATACTTTTAGTAAAAGTGCTTTGATAAATTTTATTAGTTGCGTGCATGTAAACTACGGCAAAATCATAGCAAATTACATATACGAATCCCGGAAAGTTCCTATCGTTGAAAGCATTTATTAATCTTCTTACAACCATGTATGCCCTATATAGCAGACTATACTTGATCCAGCAAAGTGATGTAAACTGAAGCAAAATATCGTCTATAGCGATGTTGAAACAATCTATTAAACAGCAACGACTAGATGCTGTATAGCACATATCTATGGAAAAGCGTAAATATTTCTAAATAAATATTTTTAAAAAATGCATCAAATTCCTAGGTACTGAATGTACCCTGTGATCATGTTGTTGAATACTAAAGCAAAAATCACACTAGATTGTAAAGCACAAGCTGAAATGCATCCCACAAATGCATCCTATAAATCCCACAAGTATACTTGATTTTCCAGAAAAATCAAGAAATATCTGTATGATAATCAAAGCACCCTGCTATTAATAAAACCAGTCTATTGATATTTCTTCTGAGGCCACAGTAGCAAATACTTATTTATCCCTCCTTTTGATGCAAAATTAAATACCAAACAAAGACAACTCTGCCCGTTAATCTATAATAGGCAAGAAGATGAAGGCCCAAATGAGATTTATAACAGAATTCTATATGCAGAAATATTGCCTTTGTATAATATTGTTATTAATAAATTTCATCATAATCATCCAATGAAGGCCCGCCATAATGATAATACTACTAATAATAGTAATAATAATAATAATAATCATGGTATTGTTTCGCGAAGCTCTTATTATCCATGACGTGACCATAGAGCTCTCGTAAGTGCCTGTTCGCCATATACAAGAGCTTCGTGAAACGATACCCTGGTGAAAGGCTATGTGTGATAATCTATAAATGAGTCTGTGATATAGTAAGAACTACTACGAGTGTCAGAACTACGCTAACCGTTTCCTTTCCCCAAGCCAGCGGAAGCCTACTACAACTTACCGGAGGTCGCAGAGGAACTTCGGCGAGTCCGTGTCGTCTCTCCGAATCAGCCACTCCCGAAACGCGGGATGGAAGAACATGAGTCTGTTGTCTTTCCGGCGGTGGAGGAAACCCTGTAGCACATCCATCCTGGACAGGAAGTCGTCCCACGTGACGAACCGCGTGACGTATCCCGAGTTGACGGTCAGATACACGTCCTCCATTGTCAGTGGGTACAGCGACGCCAGACACACTCCCAGAATGGACGAGATCTTCTCGAAGGAGCGCACGCTGGGGAACTTGAGATTGAAGTGCAGGAGGTAGATCTCCGAGACGTTCACGGGAAGGATCTTGTAGTTGGAACTCTTGATCACCACGTGACCTTTCTCGATGAGGTCGAGGACCAGTTTACAATAGAGGAAACACCCCTTGCTGAGCGACTGCACGTGGTTGCAGAACTTTTGCTGCATCTGCGCGTCCAGCCGGCCGTTCAGGGCGATGTTGCTCCGCAGTCTGTGGTTGCCGTTGATCCTGTAGTTGAGATATTCCCCGAGGTCGCGAAGCACCATATCGTTGCCGGACATCCGGTCGATGTGCACGCGGTGGAACGGAAGCGTCCTGGTGATGTCCTGAAGCACCGTCTGCACCGTCACTATCACCTTCAGCCACGGCGGGAACTTGTTGATATGCCGGGACAGAAACGACGCAATGGTGTCCCCGTAATCCGGCTTATGGAATTCCGCCTCGTTCAAGGAGTCCACCACAATTATACAACTATCCGAGTGGATCTTGCCGCTGTTCTTCAGCATCCTCAGCGGTTCCAGGATTCCCTTGACGAAGGACAGCGACGGGTTCTGGACGCACTCGCGCAGGCTCAGCAGGTTCTGCAGCTGCGGCTCCTGCATGAGGAGGTCGCGGTACACTGACAGCTGCGGCGCGCGGGCCAGGTGCGCTGCGATGCTGTGCACAAAGTCGGGCACCATGCACGTGACGTTGTTGTCGGCCTGGCAGAAGTGGTACGCCACCACCTGGGCTCCCATTGACTTGAGGGCGTCGTAGGTAAGGTTGGGCGTTGACACGCTGAGGTAGGAGTGCGGGGAGTTGCGGGCGCCGGCCGTGAGGCTCAGGGTCGGGCTGTTGCTGTAGCCGTTCTGCATCTCTGGGGAAACCACCGGGACAATGTTATAGTATATGTGCATCAATCATACAAATAAACTCATTATTGACTTAAATATTCCCAAACAAAAACATATTATTAGAATAATTTACCCAAAATTCAAATTAGCAAAAATACTTTTGCATGATAGCTACAAAAATAACAATAAATTATGGAATAATTTTGGTTATCAAAAAATCCACCTTGACTTTAATCTCAAAGCTTGTGAACAATACAATTGTTTACCAAAATAATATAATTCATATTTACCTTAATCGGAAAGTTTACTATAATCCAGCATGGTGGAAAATTAACCCCATAACCTTCCATTATAAAAATAAATAAAATATAATAAAATAATTTAAGCACTTACCATTGACAATTCCACATTTGCCGTCCCCAAAGCAGCTGTGGCCCACCAACTGTTCCACAATGGCCGTCTTCCCACTGCCTATGTGACCTGTCAGTGTTACGCCCTGAGACCGTGTTGGGTCTTGAAGTTCACCGTTTAACACCTGCAGGCATACATTCAACACATACAGACACATGTTTAACCCTCGCCATGCTGAATGCAACAAGAGATGCCCAAAAGAGCTGTGTCTGTGTCTAATACAGCAGAGAGAGGGTTAATGTCTACAGACACATGTTAACACCTACGCAAGTTTAAGACATGTTTAATACCTACAGATAATTATACATCTAACCTACAGAGATGTGTTAAACAACTGCAGACATACTTAACCTTTGCGGATATATATATTTACGATCTACTGAGACATGTTTAACACTTCAGAAATATCTTCAATATACCTAGACACACAACATGTTAGCAGTTTAACACAGAAAATCTGTCATTACCTACAGAGATATCGATAACACATACATACGCAGATAAATTAATGTATTTTCTAGTACCAACTCTCCGATAAAATGACTTTACTTGCATCCAGAAAGAAATTTAATGAGAAAATTAAAAGGAAATGTTATCTGAAATAGATTTCAATAATAACATCGTAATAACAAATAAATGTCATGGATTTCATAGCATCCATTGTTGATTATTTCTAACGAGGATGAGAACAAATTTAACCTGTAGACAAACATGGAAACCTTTCCAGACAGATTAATTATTAAAGTATCAACACTTCCCTCCCGACTCTCGGGACCTTCGTTAGTGTTAATTCCCACGATTCCACATCGTTCCTTTCCGTCCAAAAAAATAAAACAACACAGCATCCATCCGTAATCAATGGCGATATCATGCATGATGCATGACAGGACCTAATTTACTGTTTCCTCTTGCCCTAAACTGACAAGACATGATGAAAGAGTCTTGAAAGCTACTCTAAATCCCAATTTATAAAAATAGAAAACAAAAACAAAAATAAAAACATTTACTGCCAAGGCAGTCAGACAAGGAAGTACAGTAGTGACGTACCATCTCTATCTCCTTAAACAGCCACTCCCTGCCCAAAAAGATGGCCGTGCCCTCGGGGTGGGGCACCTCGAACTGCAGGGCTGTGATGTGCAGCTGTGGGGGACGTATGGGGGTGAATCTCACTGAAACAGAAACATGTCCGTAAATACAACAGTCCTTCAAGACAGTTTCTCATGTGTGTATCCAGAGGATTCCAGTGTACATATGGGGCATGTTCCACAGAACAATCGCGGAACTACGAGAGTCGTAACTCCTGTACGTTAGCATGGAGTTGCTGAGGAGTAACGATTCTCGTAGTGCTACGATTGTTCTGTGGAACGGGTCTCTATCAAGACAGTATATACCCGATAGTATTGGGGGCTGCTCCTTTCTAGCTGTTCTGTCTGTACTTTCTGTCCGACACATGTGCAATATTACACTGTGTGGTGTTGATCCTTGGTAACTGTGCATGCGTCGGACAGAAAGTACAGACAGAACAGCTAGAAAGCAGCAGCTTGTCGGTGAGATCTATTTCCCGGACCCTGCCCTTGCAGATTATTCACCAGAACTGGACCCAATACCAGGCATTCGGATTGGATTACGTGACACAAAATATGAATAAATATTTTTTCTTAACCATATCCCTAACCCTAATGACATGAGCCAATCAGATTGCCAGGAATTGGGTCCGGGTCCGGAGAATTGCATTCAGTCTCATATATCCAGACAATCCTATATATATATATAAAGACAGTCTCACATATATCATATATCTATCAGTACGGAATACCACTACCAGACACCATGCAGTTTCATGTACTATATCCAAAGATTCTCACATATCCAGACAAATATAATTCAGACAATATCCATACGAATCTAGACAGTCGCATATTATATCGACAGAATTAGAATCAGTATTAATCCTGATCTTTAAACGTAAATGTCTCGATATTTGTGTACCATTACACTAAATATCAAATCTAGGACACCATTTCATTCCCAAATTTTTAGTTTCATTGGAATTTGTTTTTGACAGTCATGCTACTTTCCTTATCATGTCCATGATTGGAAACGGTATAAAGCTCCACCAGGAAAGACATAGATACAATAAAAATGGCTAGGAATATATTTAGGGACAAATATCCATCATGCAAAAACATTTGAATGTACAAACCATCGAAACAAAATCTATACGAACATAAATACTAATAATTTAAAATACACCGAGAGCCATAAAAAACGTGACATGAATACAGTACATAATGTGCAGAATAAATTGACGCCTTCACTAGGAAATAAAAAATAACACAAACTTACAAGTAATAAGAAATGATATATGTAGTACAACATAGTAGTGTACCTGGTTTTGGATATATGGGCTGAGCTAGAGGTAAATCTCCTGAAAACGAGGGTGAGGTATACATAATAATTTAACCCCTTATCTGCGGAGCAAACTGGACATGCCCTATATGTTTGGCTGGGGGAGAATTTTGTTAACTTTTTGTTTGTAACTTTGTTTGTGTTTGTTTTATGTCGTTGTGAGAATATTTCACTCATATGCGACGACTGAGTTAATTAATATCCCTTTAATATGGTATTAAAAATAAACTTTGCAGAGGACTAGAATCTTCATTATTGTTTAACTATATACAATGTATGTCTGTGCGCTTAATATTTAAGGATAAATAGCATCATATAAATAAGGAGAAAATTATCTGGTATTTTCTATTTACCAGTATGTGAGAAAATAACTCCAAAAACCACTCAAATAGTCCTTTCTAGGAGTAAGTATCGAAATAGAAATTTCCCCCATTATTGACTACCGGTACATTGTCATTGATGAATGATGCAAGCTAAACATGTTAATAAAGCCATATACTATTAATATTTCTTGGTTGTTTCAGATATGATGCAACAGAGAGTTTATTAGTAACAGTAACTAAATTATGAAAATTAACAACAAATTAGTTTCCCACAATTCTCACCTTTTCCATCTGCATGGGAAACTGTGGCTCGAGCAGATCTTCGTAATGATGACCTCCTCTTGCCAAACAACGGTAATTCTTCTATTGCACCAGGCATTGACGCTACAACAGAATGAGTTAAGTTTTAATTTTGCACCAAAAAACATGGCAAGTTTTACTCAAGAAGAAAATAGAGGAAAAAATCTTATACCGTACATTCAATATTGTCATCAAAATGTATCCAATCAGATGCATTTGAGATAATGAGTACAATAGTTATGAAATAAAATATGACTTCTAAACAGATAATTTGGTAACCCTGGCAACAGGGTGGCCAAGTTCTGGGTGTTTGTACTTGTTGGGTGACATTTTTTTACAAGAATATTATCTGGGATTCGAACCCGAGTTGCTGGATTGTGAGTCCAACGCTCTACTGACTGAATCTTAGGGGCAACCCCACTGGCCGAGACCACTAGTAGGAGCATCTTATATCTCGCACTGATACATATATTCCTTGGAATAAATATTGACAGCATACATAATTGTTAAATAAAATTAGACAGATATTCGCATGAATTTCAGGATGACCATTATTATTATGTATCTTCCAATATCAAATCATGTAATTTTGTAACCCAGGCAACTGGACGGTGGTCAAGTTCATACTTGTTATAGAGTGCGGCCTCTGCGCGGTGGACAGTGGACTTGCGGAGTGGCCAGTGCTTGTGCTCATCAGCGACGTCATGCTGTCGGAGCTGATGTCACGACTGCCGCCGCCGTGGAACAAAGGATTGACTGGCCCTCGCATCCCTCGATCGCTGCCTGACGACACTGAAATAAACAGGACCAATTATTAATTTTCAATTAAAAAAAAAATATTAAAGAAATATACATTGCCTACTTGACAACACTGAAACAAAAATGACGAATTATGTTTTTGAAAATAAGTTAAATCTTTCTTTTTGAAATTGTCATATTATTAAAAATAATATTTTTAATAAATAATAATAATAATAATAATAATAATAATAATAATAATAATAGACAACCACTTATAATTCGCCAAATCCACCCCCTAAGGCATGATCTAAGCGCCACATAATAAATAAATAAAAATTGTCTGCCAGACTAACGACATTAAAACAAACAAGACAAATTGTATTTAGCCACATTATAACAAACAAGACAAAATAACTAAAAAAATTATAATAATTCCCTGCGATACTGTTTCATGTAAAATATTTACAAAGTGGTTGTTACTCCGATACGCCCATAACTAATCACGATACGCCCATTACTAATCACGGGCAATCCTTATAAATACGTAAACCGAGAAATATTAACATAAGCAAACACAATGGGAGATGTCGTGTCGTCCAGGTCATGGTGACCTGTGAAATAAATGGCACTGCTCTTACAAAACACTCAGTGATTACTACGAACATGATTATTTTCTTTTCACCAATCTCTTTAATCTGAATCAAGCTTTCCCCCGACAGTTACATCCCTCTAAAACAAGACAAGGAAATGTATATCAATAATGTGGGACTTCTTGATGCTGATTAGAAGAAACAGTCTCTTCTGAAGCTTGTGAGATGAAATTATATATAGATGCCTTTTCTGAAAACTAGAAAACTGCGCATACGGTTTCTTCGAGATCTGGCAACATTGTACAGAAGCCATCCAAGTCAATTTGTTACACAAGCTATCACTCCCGAGGGGTATTTGCATACAGTCGTGTTTGCCGTGTAATATTAGCACTTACATGCCGTAGTAATCACAATAATTTTCTACATGGCATATCGAGTTGCCTCCAGGATGGAAAAAGTTAAATACCAGTACATTTGAATATTTCTTTTTTATAGAGAAAGGTGGTCCATATATTAATCTTTACCTTATGGTATATGTGTGGTATTTGTTTTAAATTTGGGTTTGGGGCCGCTTTCAAGATTCTTTCATTTATAATAATATCATGGCTTGTCAGTTTATTAGGTCACGAGGAAACCCACAACATCTGTAACACTGGATGTTGCAGTAAACCTGCGAGTACAATCACTGTTCTACATGGCACATTAATTGACGCCAAAAGAGAAAAGGTTAAATTATAAGTCCAGAAAATACTAACACAGCGGGAATCTTTCACCCATACGTGCTGAAACAAAACTGTGAGTTAAGTGTGAGTTTGTGCTCAAAACCGTTTCGTAATCTCAGAACAAGATCAGCCGAGGGTAGTACCTGTTAAAGTGGACATGGGACTGGTATCTGACAAGCATTTTTCTGGGGTGGTCTCGCTGCTGCCTAGCGACGACACGCTCGTGAATGTCTCTTCCGTCTGATTGGCTACCTGCTGCATGGGGGACGGAGACATCTTGTCGGCCCCAGTGATGCGGTCGCCTAGCAACAGCCCCAGTCGCATCATCAGGTCGTTTTGAGCGACATCTGGTGGTGGGGGTGGAGGACTGTCCTGACCGCCTGGATATAAAAACAGGATTTTGTTTTTCAATTCTGAAATTTGATTTGAACAATTGGAACATTATCGGATGTTATTAATTTCCTATTAATACAAGAAATACGGTTTTAAACAAACACAAATATACTCAATTCTGTTCAAAATGGAAAAATATGTTTCAGTGTATATTTCCTATTTATCCCAACTTTCACCGATATAATTTCTCTTAGCAGTAGATCAACCTACATACAACAGTATTTTACACCAAGTGAGCTAAAGCCACACAAATTGATTTCTTACATTACCATGTAATCACTTTGTGGCTCTGTACAGCAGATTGCCTATTCCCTTGTTATTACAGTGACATTGTTAAGACCGGCACCGCTGATCTACATCGTGTCTCGGCGTGTAATCAAGTCATTTGAAAGGAAGCGAGCTAGACTTTACTTTTAAACATGGTTTTTCATTGTCAAGGGGAAAAGGGAAAATTGCCCGCCGTGTTTCCTAGTGGGATTTCGTGTTTCTTCGTGTTTCCTCGTGGGATTTCGAGGGGAGACTGACACAAATAACGTAGCGTTTGCGGAGCATCACTCAGCGATGTCAAATTACACCAAGGACAACGACATCAACCTGTGCAATATCATGCTGGGGAAGTGTTATATTGATTTTTAACTTAGGATGCCAATGGTTTTGTAGTTCCCTAGCTACTTGAAGTACATGTATATATAGTGTATAATCTGTTGCATTAGCACCACTACTATTCCTCATACACATTATTATGTCACTATTAAATTTAATTAAATTTATTTTAATTTTATTTTTCAATTGAGTTTTTGAGCAGCATTCAGGATTCCTTAATTTATATCATGTCCTGTTTCTCAAATTTATCCAAATGTTTAAGAAAGTAACCCATTAATTTTATTCTACATCAAATATATGTTTGCACCTGATAAAATACTGTAACAATACTGATTTTTTTTACCAAAATTAATTTTTATAAAATATCGCCAACAAAGATCATATTTGTTGTGGAAGTTACTAATAAAATTACCGTTAAGTTCCACCAGCGTGTCGTCTCGATCATACTCCGCCATTGTGTCAAGGTCAGAGGTCACACTGACGTCCACACTGATCATGTCCGGTGACCCCAGTGCCGAGTCCGAGGATGGGTACTTCCTGGGTAGCCGTGGCAACAAGGGTGAGGACGGTGATGCGAGGGGCTTGAAGAGGCGGGGCTTTGCGGGGACAGCCGGTGCGGCCATCTTGGGTGAACCTGAAATAGACATAGAACCATTAGAATATGACACTGACAAATGGAAAACAAAATCAACATTCTTTTCTTCATCAATTTGATATTGTTTCAGGTCACAGGCAAGATAAGACTATGGCATTGAAATGGACTACAGTAGCAAATTAAAAAATAAAATAAAAATATAGAAATTAATATATATTTTTTTTCCATAATGATCTTACAACTTTGCATCAATTTCAAATCAACAGTTTTTAAGTTTGGCAATATTTGCTATTCTATTCAGTACGTATTTGCTAAGCGGATCCACAATTTAGATTATGCAGTATAAACATATTTTCTGGGCATAGAATTCCATGATTTAATATTATAAGAACCTTCTCAACATAGAACTTCCAAATTTAATATTACAAGACCAGTGTAACATTCTCAACATAGAAGAACCTCCAAGATTTTTAACCTTACAAGAAGGTTCCTAACATCGATGCCTGTCCAATCTCCAGACCTTTCAATTCTAACTGGGGTGATGGCCGTCACTTATACATGTTTGAAGTGGCCAGAATGTCAGTGACCAAATTTCAGGCCACGTTACGCACTCGGTCAAATTTGATGGACATCCCCTCTCTACTTAATGAGGGAGATCTGGTCAAGGGGATTCAGTGACAGAGAGAAACCAAACAAATCGGAAGGAAAAATCCATCGCCAGATGACCGCGATATTGGCCTGGTCAATTGGGCAGAGACAATTCCTTCAGTACCTTGTACTGTTCTGAGAACATCTGGGACTCTACTGCAGACTAAGATTTTTCAATTTCTTGTTAAATTGTCATTTTGATCGTGATATTAGTCTACTAGTCAACCATTCCCTTGGTACCTTGTACTGTTTAGAGAACATTGTGAACACCATACTTCACACAGAGATTAATCAATTTTGTATTAAATTGTCATTTTGATCGCAACATTGGCCTGGTCAATTCGGTACCTTGTACTGTTCTGAGAACATCGTGGACACCATACTGCAGACCAACATTCATCAATTTCATATTAAATTGTAATTTTGATATTGGCCTACTAGTCAATTGGGTAAAGACCATTCCTTCATTACCGTCTTGGACACTAACATTGCAGTCTGAGACTCATCAATTCTGCATCAAATTGGCATTTTATACTTCATTAATAGTCCAGACAAACCGCCTACATTGCATAGACATTAGATCGAAAGCTGATTCAATTTGTGTCGATATTTGAAGCAAATCATGTCCAAGTTAGTTCAGAATGTGCTTCCACTGCTACAAGGAAATGTTCCCAATTATTGAAGTCAAAAAGCCAGAACGTGTCCAATATGTCCATGTCTGTGACTCTTTGTAGTTTGCCATCAAAGAGCATCCTGTGAACTGTGCTAAAAAGGTGGTGTAATTAGCAATCAACAGTTCACTTTTCAGCTTTATCACTACAGCTACCTCATTAGGTTTCCCAAAAAACTCACATCGACTCTAGTTCATAAAACTTGCCCTGACTGCCACATATTTTTTGCTGCATTCTGACAGAGGTATAATGATGACATAGCATAGTTCTACTCATTGTGAACATATGGCAACAGCAAAAAAATATATAAAAAATTAAAAATGTTTAACCCTCTCGTTGCTGGAGTAGGCACATGCACTGCTCTTTAGGGTATCTCTGGTTGCCTTCAGCATGGCGAGGGTTAAGGTTTTTATTTCTGACTGGAAGGCAACTTTCAGTTCAAGATACTTCTGAACAAAGCCATGTAACTCTTAAGGAAACCTTGGCTCCAACCAAAAGCAATGATATAGTTTACGTCTAATGTTGGAGCTAACGCTGCCTTAGTTACAGTTTCTCACAGGAGATCCCCTGGTACAGAAACCTTCATTAGTCACCATTGTATATGTATTATGTCTGTGTAAATAAGCACTTTTATTTCACACAAAAACATCCACTTCACATGCCTAAAAAAATTATCACCGTATAGATTTCCTATACTTTGTCGGTTCTCTAAGGGATGAGCATAGATCATGTCAATTTTTTTTTTGCATACTGCTTGTGAACTGCAGTCAACTCCTCTTCTTCGAGTCAAATTTGCCATTGGAAGCACATTATACACAGAGACAGGCCATTTAATGCTCTCCTGGAAATATGCATTTTGTATGCAGCAGTGTGGGCAAAACCTTTTTTGACTCTGGCTGTTATTTTGTTTTATTTATTTCTTCGATATGCTGATATCATTCGATATGCCAATATTTTTCGATATGCTGATTAAAAATAATAAGATGCTGATCCTAATTCTAACATACATTTATGAAAGCTAGCAAGTTTTAATACAACCTTACACTTACCTAAAATGAATGACTGGAAAGAACAACCATTTAACCATAGCACGACCATTTAACCATATCAATGCTGTAGATCCCCTAAAGAACAGTTCCTGTGCCTAATCCAGCAGAGTGAGGGTTATGGCCTGAATTCCAGAACTTAATCACAAAACCAAAATCATTTCCATCCAGGTGTTCTTCTAGAATGCACCCACATTCACAGCGAAAGATGACCCATTTCTAAACATTCAGTAAATGTAGATTGACAAGGTCGAAACGAGTCCTGATATTTCACCAAGAGATTGAAGCGATACCTTGCAGCCAAAAGGTTTGGTAGGCAGACTCGGTGTCTAAGGGTATGACATACCACGGAACACTCCATAGTAGTAATAACTACCACACGTGACAGATGTATGTCAGAATGTTGGACGGAGTAGCCAGACCTTATTGATTGTAGGTGTGTGCAGTACATTAGACGAAGCATTACGCCTCCGATCTTGTCTCGTGGAACCCAGAGATCGAAAAGTCACCGGCGCAGAAACTGATTTACCCCGCAAATAATCGAACGATTCAGTTTCAGGATCGGACAATAGAACCTCGGAATCACGTAATATAGACATTTTCCCCCCATTACTCACGCGTCTCTCATCCTGTGATATCGATCGAAAAAGTTCCGGGACATCATGTTTCCAAAATGTTCAGACGCTATTAGACCATAATCAGACATTCTTCTCATAGCATTCTGGAGGTTAAGTGTTTGAGGACAAAAACCTGTTAATAACCCATTACAATGTTGAGAGGCCTGGTTCACAGGAAACTGTGGGAAACAGACCAACTGGACTGACGGGGCGATGGCCGAATTATCAACATAATGAAGGGGGCTGACAACAAAGACTTCACAATACTGTGGAGGAGGGACAGTAGGAGGGACAGCAAGGGACAGGAGGAGGGTAGGATATAATGAGGGAGCTTTTTCTATCAAGTGTAATCTTCACATTACCACAAATCACGAATTCGTGAAACAGTGCCATTCATCAATGTCATATAGTCAATAATTTCAGACATTTGTTGACTTTTGATTGGAAATAGCATATCACCCTGTCTGACGTCTTTGTGCAATGTCTCATCCATCGCCGGGACAGTCCAGCAGGCAGTTATCAGCCTCTGGTACTGGCTGTCTCCACACGAACACAAGACACACCCAGCACCAGGTTAAGAAAGACCCATCTATCTTGTGTCTAGACCATCCCAGGCCACCTAGCAGTGTCCAGGAGAAACCAGAATATATGTCCAGGCTACTTGTATGTGCACGGACCAATAAGGTTACCAATCATGCAAAGGTCAACAAGGCTACATACACATGTATCTTCTGATTAGGCCAACCTGGGTCATCTATCTGTTCTAGCAGGGCAACCAGGCTACCTATCTGTTCTAGCAGGGCACCTATCTTGTATCCAGGCCCCATATCTGTCCAGGCCAACAAGGCTGCCTATCTTGTTTTGAATGCCATGTTACAAGGCTACCTATCTCAGTATCTGTGTCTGTATCACACAGGCCACCTGTTAAGTGTTTAATCCATTGGTTAATCAAACAGGCCAAATCTATTTGTACCAAACAGGACAACCAGGCCACATCTGTCCAGGCCACCTATCTATGTCCAATGTGTATCCAGGATGTCCAATGGCTACCCAGGCCACCTATCTATGTCCAATGGCTACCCAGGATGTCCAATGGCTACCCAGGCCACATATATATGTCCAATGGCTACCCAGGCTGTCCAATGGCTACCCAGGCTGTCCAATGGCTACCAAGGCCACCTATCTGTCCAGGTTATGAACCAGCTCAACCAGGCCAAGTTCAGGCCAACCAGGGCAGCTACTAAATCAACATTCTGCATGCACTGATATACACTAAGGACAGCCAGGCCATGTCAATCTATAGATGCCTAGCTGGATCCTGAGGGTATATCCGCTCTAATAAGGGACATATGGATGTTTTCGACCTGATCAACTGCAGGCCACTAAAAGTCATGCTGAAGCCATATACTTTGACACACCTGATTGTAGGTGATTTTAGGAGGCTGCGAGATATAAGAGATTAATGACCAGTGAGAAGATGGGAATTACTACTGTCGGTAGGAATTCTAAATGTGGAATGGTTGAATGGGCTTGTTTGAAGTTAACATGAATATTCCTCAGAAGTCAATTGGATCTGCCTTGTATAAAGATGTTTTTATTCGGCTGTAATAAAACTGATAAATAAGTTTCTTGGGCATAGGAATGCCATTTTAATGCTCTTGCATTAGAATTAGAATTGTTCTTCTTTATACTCAAATAAAAAAATATTCTTTCAATTTGGACATCAATCATTTTGAATGTTCGATTAAATGATTAAATTAATTTAATGATATCTCCTTAATAATAAAACAAAATTTAATCTAGTTAAATGAGTCTCATGGGATTGAACATTTAAAAAATTTTTATTCAAAGAATAAACTTTAAAAAAATATGAATCAAAACTTCCTTCTCGAAATTCTAGTCTCCTTCATTAAATCTACAGATTACTAACAAGTTTTAATAGTACCTAACAAATCTTATACAAAAATAATGACTTTCATTATTAATGAAGATCATAAACATGACTTTATCCTTCGGAACATCTTGGCCGTTGGACATTTCTTGGTCAAGATTAGCATGGACCCCAGCCAACTTGGCTAATGAGAGCCCTCGGTGCCGGTCTAAAGCCTAAAAGCAAGATCACGTTTCTACAACACACCAACTCTGTTATGTACAGGCCACTGTAGTGTTCAGAGAAAGTACATACACACATGCAAACAATTCCAGACCCACGCTTAACCTCATCTTCCTAGTCGACTTGCAAAGGAAGTTCACAAACTTCAAAGAACAAGGAAATGCAGGTAGTTTTCACAGAGATAGGTGGATTTGCAGATGTTGAAAACGTGGGTATCGTTTCTCGAAGCTCTCATATCTACTATGAGTCCCTAGCACCCGCTCGTCATGTACAAGAGATCGGTATGAGAACCCTCTGGCAGCATGGGAGATACGAGAACGAGAGCTTCGAGAAACGATACCCTGGGCACTACTGTACAAAACACTGACCTCCAACCGTAGCGATGGTGTAGTCTATGGTTAAGGATAGAGTGAAGGTTAACTTAGAGTTACGCCATTTCGTACAGGTGAGCCCAGGATGTTCAGACTAAACAGTCGGCTAGTGTCATAGTGGCCGTTAATAACCTCGAGGTGTGGCGGAATTTTGTTGTAAATAAATACATGTAAATATATATTTAGAATTTAATTGGTAACATATGTAAACCTGGGGAGATTGTATAAAATACTAGAGCAGACACATAAAAATAGGAATAATTAAGAATATTATAGGCTAGGAAATAAAAAATACCTTGGAATATTCTTGAAAAATACCAATATTGTTAAAAGATTATTTTTAATATTTTCTTTTCTTTTTCCCCTCATCATCCATGAAAAATTGAAGTCAGAAATGAGAACCATAAAAGTAAACTTTATATATTTAAATAGAAAAGAAAAGAAAGCGAGAGTTTTGCAAAATAATATGTTAACACACGGAAGTATATGAATATTTTAACAGTCCAAGACACACGGATAAATATTCTTGCACCAAACTAAAATTACCAGAACAAAAAGCCCATCACTGTTCTTCATAGATCTATATACTGTACTAAGACTAAAGAAGCCATAACAATTATTATGTTTCTAGACATGCTGTAAACACTGTTGTAGTTCCTCAACATTACAGCCTATTACATGTATAATTAATGAAAGAATCCCAGAAACTGTGGCAAACCAAGGAACACCTGTTTGGACGTAGGAGCAGAAAGTGCAGGTATTCAAAGTAACAGCCACCCAGAGCCGACGGATTGACAGTCTGTTACTGTCATAAAAACATTCTGTTACTGTCATAAAAACGTTTGCAGTTTCACTCAGACTGTACCAGTTTCCAGAAATGCTTATACCAGTTACTAGGCCATAAACATGGGTTAACCAGTCACCAGTTTCCAGAAATGCTCACACAATAACAATTTCCATTTATGCCATATCAGTGACTAGATACAAGTTTCCAGAAATGATCAGAACATACCAGTTTCCAGAAATTCTCAGATAATACCAGTTTCCATTCAGACCACACAACTCTCAAGAACAACTTCTCAAGAAAGGTCAAGAAAAACTGTATTCCATAATTTGCGGAATTCTATTCCCAAACAGGAAGTCTACCAGACTCTGAATACAGACCACGGTCATAACCAATATCTAATTAAACGCCCCAGTTTCTAGACGACACATCTCTTATTGTCATTCCGCAGCAAATATTGAGACATTGCAGATGTAAAAACGACGGAGTTAACTTGATAGTATTTCCCTGCCATCCATCATAGCCCTGGCTAACACAGAGATAGTGTCTATACTCGTCCATCTTTTGTCGTGCGCAGACCTCTGGGGCCAAAATATTCCAGCCAATAATGATCCGGTATCATAGTAGGTGTGGACTACTTCCACATAAACCACAGTACCGTGAAATAAAATGTTATGCAAATATATTGATGCATAGTTTAAAATATTGTAATAAACAAAAAATATTTAAATTAGCAAACGTATTGTTTGAAAGCTGTCAACAGGTAATAGTATACAAATAATATTTAAGGACGGGAATATTGATTTGATTGAATTAGTGCTTTTAGTTACAGCGGAAATATTTTCACCTATACACAATGGAATACTTAATATATAATGTAAATATTATATACAAATTCTTGTTTAAAAATAACTTATTTTTAGTTTAAATGTTACATTAGTGTGATCCTATGCACCATAATGACCTTCATGAGAAAAAAAACCAATACCATAACTTGATGCAAATTTAAAGATAGTAGAACTCGATAATCTATGCACTAGATCGCGGCTTGTGTTACGGATCGGCAAATATTGACGACCTTAGGAATGATATTTCAATATCGTATTTCCATATTTTCCTGATGGAGACAATGGTGATGCATTGTGATGCTGGCAAGTTGGTCATCATCTGTCATCAGTCATCATCTGTCATCAGTCATCTCAAGTCATCAGTCACGCATGGTAATATCAGTTGGTACCGATTAATCAATAGTTGAGTTATGTCAATATGGCCAATATAAAAATATGCTTTAGTCGATAATCCATGAAACATTTCTAGATGCTTATTAAACATCAAGAAGAAACACTAAACCATTATGAAGAAAAACTAAACCATTATGAAGAAACGCTAAATTAGAATTCAATACACTGGTATAAAATTAATCATTTCCTAAAAAAAGCCTCATATTATAAAAAGTGACCTTAGACATTCTCGTATGATTGATTGATAATAATTCTTTCTTCTCATATTATTAACCATTTTGTGAAAAAAGTAAACATTTAACTCGGGAAATTCTTGTATAATTGACACTGATAATAATTCCTTTTTCTCATATCACTAACATCGTTGTGAAAATAAAATTGCAAAAATTGAATTTGGACGCCTTTGCATGATTGACAATGATAAAATTCTTTCTTCTCGTATATCATACACAATTACGGTAGTGAAATTGCTACAACTTGTAAGACAATATTTGCTAATCAAGCCCATAATCTATCACGTTATCTATAGTCAATCAACTGTTGACTATACAGGCTCATTCATCACTGGAGACAAGCCATTAATTGGTGTTCCACGAATGAACCAATTCTGAGCCAATATTCTGATCCAAATACCAGTGCATGGCTGTATTTGTCATCGAGACCTACATCATCAAATCCTCCGAGAGCTGTAATAACCTCCATCTGAGGAGGAGGAGGAGGAGGAGGAGGAGGAGGAGGAGGAGGAGGAGTAGGAGGAAGAAACCTGGTCAAATTGATTGACCGAGGAATGACCATAGCACTATTTGATTCATTGAAGGAATAACAAATGTAGAAATGTGTATTCATGAGGCATTCGTAGTCCCCGACTGGGAATAGAATCCGTCCAGAAATAACTGATATACGACGTTACGACATCGTTGAATTCAAGATGGAACCGTTTCATCAGGCACAACTTCCAATATTCTCTTAATGACAAAACTTTCTATGGATTTCAAATTGTTTCAGAGGATTATTCGACACCAGAAATATTCATGGTTCTCCAAAGATTTTTTAAGGGTGCAATGACAGCGAAATTGAATTATTATCCGCAAATTATACAGAACAAGCAAGATCTCTCTAGGATAGCACAGAATCCTTGACAACGCTACAAGTTTTTCCAATTAATATATTCTCTACGGATGGTGTTGTAGCGATATTAAAACTAGATTGCTACCGTTTATATGAAGGTCATTTGTGATGTTTGCATCAGATGCAAGCAGACTATCTCAAAGGAGATCTCCCATTACATGGCTTCCCGGTTGACTGTTTGGTCAGGACACTGAAATTCTTTCAGCAAATTTAAACCAATGGTTCTGATAAATGTCCGAGATAAACGTCTCTGACATTTTGGCCACATAGTGACATTGAAGTCCATTTATAGATAACCACATGCAAGCCAATTGGGAGTTATCTCCTCCTGTTGAAACTTGCTATAATTCAACCATTGGGAGTTACCTTCTCCTGTTGAAACATGCTGTAACTCAACCAGTTTATGTAGTACAATGCATGACACTTTAAATGTTAAACAAACCAAGAGAGACAACTAAATGCCACACAATTAACCATATCCATACAATGTGAATTATCAGAATAAGGTGCTTAGTATCTGAGCAGTATTTGACTAATACATCTTAGAATTTATTATTAAATTGTGTCCTTTTTAATCTTGTTTGGATATATTCGCAGGGCATGTACTTGTCGTTATATAAATGATAGAGAACAAATCCCCAGAGATGTATCTATCAAATCATGGTAATGGTCTCGTAATTGATATGTGGTACCATACCAGATGATTATCGTATAGTAAGGAACTATTGGTCAATGTGAAGCTTTCCACCAATAGATCTTGCTGTAACTCTACCAATACGACACTATGAATTCAGACAGAATTTGAAACTGGTTGTGTAGTCCGACTTGCGAACCATGCTGCTACATCCCATGACAGCCTTCCAGAGTCGCAAATCAACAGATGTCAATAAATACTTCACTTCCTTTGTCCCTGGACGGACCTAAACAAAAGTATCGAAATAGAAACTAACAAGTTATGGTTCTCTCTGGAACTGTATATATGGAATGGAAACCATTCAGTGAACATGACTGACTCAGCGATTGTTTTTGTGTGTGTGTGTGTGTGTGTGTGTGTATGTGTGTGTGCGTGTGTGTGTGTGTGTGTGTGTGTGTGTGTGTGTGT
>JAUTBZ010143229.1:0-12568 GCA_032361785.1 Lepetodrilus galriftensis
GAGGGAGAGGGGGAGGAAGAATATGCAAAGATATGAAAACAATAAAATTGTCACCATTTCATTCTAATTCATGCTTTGACGGTTACTGAATGAAATCGCGGGCTAATGTATTTAAATAAACGTACGTGTTTGAAATGTTTGCTTATCGATTGCTCAAAGGAAAAGGGGGGAAAAAAGGGTATGCGCATAGAGAAAAACAATAAAATTGTCACCATTTCATTCTAATTGATCCTTTGACAGTTACTGAATGAAATCGTGAACATTTCTGCCAGATTCCTCGACCAGGAAATAGTATTTATTCACACCAGAAAGAAGACAGATCTGGAATTTTGCTGTAGAGCACTTGGGCGAGGCTATAGTGGAGAAAGCGTCTAAGAAAATATGTCCACTGTCTATGCAAAGACATCCCTGGAAGACGCGCTATGGCAGGAATTCTCCTACAAAGTAGTGCTGAGAAACTGGCAAGTGGAAGATCCATTCAGTTAGGTTCCTGTTGTTTAAATAATGAAATAAACACATCAGATACAAGGCTACAATTGTTGCATTTGTTAAACAAAGCCTTATGAATGAGAGCGCAGGAGGTTAAATCTGCGGTAAATCGTCGATTAAAAACGGAATATAACCAACATACACTTAATAACTATTAAAATATGCTAAAAATTATAAAACAATGAATACTAGTATTTAAAAACTCCAACATTGAATACATGTATGTCAATTTTATAAGAATTAAAGTGATTGAAAAAAGAAATCTGGACACTTCACATTTTGTATGAGATAAATCAATAGCCATGATTATACAACAGCTTGATAGGAAATAAAACCAACATTATCACACCTTAATTGGTCATTTGATGAGCTAATGACATTTTGATCAGTTTGAGGGGATTACGTTGTCACGTGCTGGGCATAAGGTCACGCGTCGTTGCTAAAAACAAAATCAATAAAAACAAGCAGCTGAGAAACGAGCTTCACTTTTAACGTTATTTAAACCAAAAATGTTCAAATGTTTACGAGTAATAAATAATTTTTTAGTAGTGGGGGATAAAAAATTACCCCAATTCACTCATTTTATGGCTGAAAACCAATCCGCTTATGTTTTGTAATGACCGAAAACTGATGCTTCAACCTCATTAAGCCTCCTAAACGTGGATCATCCGTCGCCATCCAAACTACCAATTAACTAAACATAATACACCCTAGGTGAGGTATTAGATGTCCTGCCATGGCACGCCAGGAGAGTATGTTGTAGGTAAAGGCGTCAGGGCTGTACCCATCTGACGGATGTCTCCAAGTCTCTTCAGGTTATCAGGTAGAAACAATCTCTGTACCTGCTCCACAAGGTCCTGGAAACTTGATCAGACACCTGTATTTCGATCCAATTCATTTCCTGTCTTTAGAAACCAAGTGACCCCTAAAAGACGATCGTAAATGCTGGAGCAAACTACTGAAACTCTGTACTATTGTTGGGTGATGATAATCAAAAGGTAAGTTGTAACTCTTGCTGATAGCTATCTAAACTAGGACATATTGTTAAGGCATAGGATACGACATTCCTTTAAAAATGACCTCAATCCACCTAATACAAATTGTACCTCTTTCATGGTTTCCTTGAGGGGAAATAGGAAATAGATCCATTTTCCTCAAATGTATGATGTAAAATTGGGGCCCACTTCCATTTGAACTCTTTTTGTAATGATGTCTTTCTAAATACTGACAATTGTCTAAAATTCATAAGTTATAATGTTCCTTTGTTCACCCTGTTACCTTTATAAGATGTGAAAATTCAATTTAATTAGTGCAACTATTAAAAAATAATGTAACTTAACTTTCAAAAATGTGTCTATCTCTTAGTTTATTTCTCCTTAAAACTTACATGAATAATAAATTCATAACACTTACAAAAGTACATGAATAATAAATTCATAACACTTACAAAAGTAATTAATGTGTCAGGTTTTTAATAGAACTATTCTCGAAACATTCTAATACACTTCTTAGCATAAGAACAGTTCTTAGCGATTCGTAGAGTATGGCTATGAAATCTTCTTAGGCCCCTGATTTGCAAAGCAAACGTATATTATTAAAAATTTTTAAATTTATTGAATTAATATTTTATGTCGCAGTGGAAATATTTCACCCATAGGCATATCATTAGGAGATGTAGATATACTTTGCTATAAAATGTTGCCCATACCCTCTAATGATAGTGCTCTAAAGTTGCTCCTAGTCTAACCCCAATAATCACATCACATATATTATATATTACAGCACATAAATAAAGATAAGTTGGTAACATTCCATTTATTCTAATCACATTTTATTAAAGGTGCCTTTGTAAACCATTACATCAAGTGAATGAATTATTATTTTACGTCACAGCAGGAATCTTCACCCATACGTGACAAACAATATTCCAAGCCGATTACAAGTCTAACCAAAAGACAATAGGAAACTCATGTTGCAATGGAAACAGAACTTTCACAGCAAAAGTCTTGCTTGCATTATCAACCAGCGCCTATCTTTCTTGACATCATTCTTGACATCAGCAACACCATACTTCTGTCAGCTCCTGAGGGAGGGGAGGAGGAGGAGGAGCAGGAGGAGGAGGAGGAGGAAGAGGAGGAGGAGACAGAGAAGGCAAAGGAGGAGGAGGAGGAGGTGGGGGATGGGGAAGGAGGGACTTTCCATATCAAAATGTCACTACCCTCCAATCAGAGAAGTTATAAATGCAAGTTGCAGTGGGAATCAAAAGTGGTGTGAGAGACTGGGAAGAAACCAGTGCAGCACATGGGGTTGTATAGCAGCTGCTTCTGGTGTGGCATGAAGGTCTCCTCAAACAGCTGAGGCCTCCTGGGGGGAGACATGTGGGGGGACGGGGATGATGCTGAAGGTGGTGTGATGCTGAAGATGGTTGGGTGGGAATATGGGTGCTGAGCTGCTGAAGCCGGTTGTGTTATGATGAAGTATGATGCAAGAGGTGGGGGAATAAATGTGTATGGGGATTATGCTGAAGGTGATGTGATGCTGAAGATGTTTGGGTGGGAATATGGGTGGTGTGCTACTCAAGGTGGTATTATGATGTAGATGTATGATGAAGTATGATGCAGGGGGTATAAATGTTGGGAACGATGCTGAAACTAGTTGAGTGGTGTGTGCTGCTGAAGTGTGATCCTGGAGATAGATGATGATGATTGTGATGGTTGTACATAGTGGTTCGATGCTGAAGTAGGTTGCATGAGGTATAAATGTGGGGATTGATGATGAAGATGATTTGGTGGAGGGTGATGCGATCCTGAAAATGGCAGTGTGATTGTAGAGATGATGCTGAAGTATGATGTAGTAAGTACAAATGTGGGAAATGTCAGAATGATGCTGAAGATGGTTGAGTGGTGTGTGATTCTGAAGATTGGGGGGAGTTTGCTGAAGGTAATACATAATACATGTGGAAGAACAATTCTGAAGATGTGTGAGTGGAAGTTTATACTGGATATTATATGTATAGTGGCGTGATGTTGAAGATGGTAGGGTGATGCTAGATAGGTTTGATGGATGCTACAGTTGGTAGTGTGATGCTGAAAAGTGATGCTGAAGATGGAGTGTGATACTGGAGAAATATGGTAGTGTGATACTAGAAGTCTGGTGTGATATTAGAACATGGTGTGTGACATAGAGTATGCTCATTAACAGGGTGGTATAGTGTGGCGTATTAAGCTGAAGAAGGGAATGTAAGGTCAGGCAAGACTGCTATGGGTTAGGGTAGTCTTAATAATCTCCAAATGAGTATATCTGTGATGAACATGGTAGAATGGAATTCATAACAAGGCCATCAATTACATTACTAATCTAAATACTATTGCACGGGTCACACCAACTGAGCTAATGGAAAACAACATACTAGTAGTTAATTGTCCCCAACTTAAAAACCGACAGCGGCCCCTGATAGAGGGGGAAACAGTACACCCACTGGGTTCAGGAAAACATTCAAAAAATGCGCCTTTGACAAGTCGACACATTTTTAGAGAATGCATGGTTGGAATCTAACAGGAGTTATTGCAGTAACAGACATGAGTGGAGGACCAGTGACAAGGCCTGTGTGGGTCCTGGTTTCACTTGAAGGCTGAGCGGCTGGGACGTACAAAGGAAAGAACTAATAGAGCCCTCAGACAATTGAAAATTAAATTGTAATAGATCACAGTTTCTCGACACTTTTACATGTATACACCAGAGTCATGGTGTCCTCGCAAAATGCGTGTATGTAAGAATTATGATGTCCTTGCACAATGTGTGCATATCAGAATTATGGTGTCGTCGCACAATGCGTGCATGTCAGAATTATGGTGTCGTCGCACAATGCGTGCATGTCAGAATTATGGTGTCGTCGCACAATGCACATTGTTACGTGTGCAATGAGGGGTAGCCAGAATCTTAACTCTTTAACTGATGTGTAAATCACAATGGACTCATCTGTGTTGGCATCTCTGGATTCCTTCGGCAGTGAGAAGGTTAAATCATGATTTAATAAAAATTCTCAAAAGCAACGAATACAAGTACCAGGTACAAGGAATGAGGTAAAGACATACAAATCGATTAAAACATGTTGTGAGAGACTATCTTATAGTAATCTACTAAATTTGGAACGCTTTGATCGAAAAACATATTAAAGATGAAAAGCATCCCATATAAATTAATAATTTCACTCTTAATTTAATTAAAGTACACTTCGACCGAGTAACAGACCGGGGGGAAAAAATGCAGTCATAACACTTTGAAAATATCGGTCGTTGTAAAATGAAGATAAACCTAGACCAAAGATAAACTGTGCTGCAACATCTTTAGCCTTTATGAACACGAACATATCATTAGCTCTGCAGGTAAAGGAAAATGTTATCTTTCACGCACATTACTGTCGGGTCACGAAAGCCTACAGCTTCCAGACACAATATAACCGATTTAAAAAAAAAAATGTGCAAGCCTTTTGCATCACATTTTTCTCTTGCTTGCTGTTACAGTGCCTGTGCATGATCTCTCTCTCTCTCTCTTGCTGTTACAGTGACTGCGATCTCTGCTTGCTGTTAGAGTGCCCCTGATCTCTCTTGCTGGGTGTCAGTCAGACAGACAGGCAGAAAGCTGTGAAACCCTGAGACGGCATAATAAGACCATGTTCCCAGGACATTTTCTTTCCTGGGCCATGTGTTGTATCTGTGTATATCTGAGCGCAGCCTGCACACTGACATAGCCTAGGAGTCACCACAGCCCCACTGAGGAGAGGACTGGATCCATTGGGGGGAGGATTGGGTCCATTGGGGAAGAGGATTGGGTCCATTGGGGAAGAGGATTGGGTCCATTGGGGAAGAGGATTGGGTCCATTGGAGAGAAGATTGGATCCATTGGGGTGAAGATTGGATCCAGTGGGGGGATGTTTGGGTCCATTGGGGGAGAGGATTGGTTCCATTGGAGAAAAGACTGGATCCATTGGGGGTGATTGGGGGATAGGATTGGGTCCATTTGAAAGAAGCTGGATCCATTGGGGGTAAAGATTAAATCCAATGGGGAGAGGACTACCTCCATTTGGGGAGGACCTGATCCATTGAAGAGAAGACTGTATCCATTGGGGAAGGTCTGGATCCAATGGGGAGAGGACTCCATTAATTGGGGGAGGACTGGATCCATTGGCGAGGAGACTAGATCCATTGGAGTGAATCATTGGAGGAGAGGTTTGAGTCCATTAGGAAAAAAACTGGATCCATTGGGAGAGAGATCAGGGAGAGTTGACTGGATCTATTGGAGGATTGGACTGCATCAATTAGGGGAAGAGGACTGGATCCAGTAGGGGAGATGAAATTAAATTCAGTAATCACTAAAAACTAACTTGGAATTGGTACATTTGAAATGTGAAGTTTCCTTCTTACATTATCCCCAGAAGATTCCATACTAATAAAAGGCATAGATGCAAGGGAATGTACAATATTACATTCTTCATTTTCTTTAAATAAATATTTCTTCCACTTTGCTGTCTTTGTTCATGCTTGTGCAAATTGTTTTTCCTCCAAACCCTTTACAAAATCCATTCCTTTCGCAGATTATGTTAATAACATTTTATTGTATTATTACCTCAGAGTAAATAAAATCTCATTTATCTCAGATATATAATAAATGTAATTTTCAAAAATAAATATTTAAGAGATTTTGACTATCATAAAAACCTTGATATTAATAATTATTTGTTCAGGTAACCAACCATAAAGCATTTAAGATTTTACAACCAAAAAAAATAATTCAATTTACTGAATGTTTGTCCCATTGAAAAACTGTGGGAAAAACCACAAACTCTCTGACTCACTTTCCTCCATTGCCTTACAACCAACTACATACCACAGTGGTTGTGGCGCCCCAATTCAAACCCAACTGATGTGACCTCCGCCCTCCCACTCTCCCCACCTTCAAACAGCAGGCAACCCATAAGACTATATAACTCCTACATCTGTGGCAGAATGGGAAGTCCGCTATCTACATCAGGATATCTTTGGGGTCGGATTCACGTGTCGCTCTGGTGTCGCGCACAAGGAATCCTAGCCACTGTGACCATGTTGGTTTTTCCCTCCCGAGAGAGACGGAACTCTGAGACTCTCCGAGGAAAGAATAAACATCAATAGGAAGTTGACATAGGATTCTTGGCACTCCCTATACTCTATGTAGACAATGCCACTTATTAGTTCGTTAGTCACACTCTACTTAACCAATGTTAGAAGAAGTGGTACCGAAGAAGTGGTTTCAAATTATGGATGCAGTATTTGGTACTACCTGTACTATAGTATACAATGGTATAGTAGTGTACTAATGTTATCTGAATGATTACAACAAACTACTAGTACTAAACATTTTTAATAATGTATATTTTAAAAAGAAACTGCAACCACCTACAATAATATGCAAAGTCATTGAAAATGTCAATTGAACTTAATTCCTATGCTTCAATAGCAAAGTGGAAGAATATAATATTTAGAATACATTTATTGATGTTTAAAACAAACAGTTGAACTAAAGAAAGGTTTGGGCTGCTGTATTAATTAACACATCTAAGTTGTAACCTTTTTATGATAAAATTACAAATTAAAAACAAATACGGTAAACATCATTTGAAATTCTTATATGTAGGCCCTATGTCTATAAAATAATAATACACAATTGTATCTAAATGGTGTATACAAAAATAATCAAGGCATAATTGCGGTATGATTTTATCATTAGGGTAGATGTATATCACACATCAGTAACATAATATGTACTAAAAACTTATTTAAACATTATTGGTAAAGAAAATGAACACTTTCTTGAACATCCTACACCTTTGTCCTTGATAGCATTTATTCTTTCCTTGCATATTCAAGTTTTGATAGCTCTCAGAATGTTTTTAACAATTCAAAATTTGAGAAAAGGGGAAGTTCACAAAGAGTTGTCCACAAAAACATTAAGTGTCTGGAATGCCAAAAGACAATGCACAATAGGTTATCTATGTAGGCAGGGGGATATGAAGATAAACCTCCTACACCGACGCTAAAGTTCTGACCGTTTTGCAAACAATAGGGAACAAATCGGACCCGAAAGCAAGGACAACAAAAGTTGTGGCAAACGTGTACACTACGGAATATCTGACATTTCACAAGTGAATCACCACTGCTCGTGGATTCTGAGCTTAATCGCATTATCCGCAAAGTCTGTCCACAAAGTTTTATTTGCAGGACAAGTGTTCCCCTCGGCTTGGAGACAGACGGGCAGTTGTTACAGAGCTGGGTCTGGCCTCACCCCCAGACACCAGCTTACAAACACTGGGCAACAAAAACATCACTCTTATACTGTAGTACAACCTGTCTGATCATTTAGCAAAATCACACAGGGCTCGTGGCAATATATTTCAGTCTCTTGGCCTTATAGCCCTTGTCACCCTCTGTTGCAATGATAACGTTATAATCACCCAGAGTTACATTGGCTTATAACCCACAGCAACAGTTCTTCTGGAATAATAATAATAGAACGACTGGAATAATAATAGAAACCACTGAAATAATAATAGAACTCTGCATGCTATGTGTGTGGATTGGGTTACAAATTATAATGAACAGCTGATCTGGCATTTTCCATTACCAACAGGGTTTTGTGTCCAGGTGAAAGTTGGATGGAGCGTGACAGAGGGTTATCTCACATCTGATTATCTTTTCAGGAAATATTGTCACAGGTTCCCCAGTGAAGTGACAGCAGCAGCATGCTGTTGGGCATTATTAGAGGAAAGAGTTAGCTGGTATAAATACCATGTGTTGTCACTCGCCTTTGACACAAACTGTAATAAAAGTTTATAACCCCATGCTTATACTTAATGCATTAATATAATCTGATGTACACCAGCTTCACTTTATATATTCAATGCATAAAATCTAAAATGTTAACTTTGCACCATGGCCTGCAAGCTATTGGAATAAAACTGATAAAATAAAATGTCACCCAAGTAAGGTTTTTAACCATGTAAATTTTCTTTAACTGGAAAAGACTTGTAAGATTATATAAATATATTAACTTGTTTAGGCTAATACATAGGCATGTATGTGCATACTTTATCAATCTTATATAAGGTGACCCGACCAAGCTATTTTCCCGCGTTGAGCGTTATCGGATGAGGTGCGATATGGGTCCCGCTTATGCAGCGCTCGCAGTGGGACACCAGTGCCAACCCATTGGTGCCAGTGAAGATAAATGGTAAACTCGCGATATACAAAGTGTCCACTCACCAAATTTGAGCTGCAGTTTCCTCTGCACAGATTCTGTATATATTCCACATTGGAAATTCCACATGACAACGTTATCCAAAGGAAAATGGGTGTAAACACGGATAGCGGGTTCATCATGCGTACTATCATCTCGCCATGGTGTGTGAGACTGTGGGAAAGTTTGAGGTTTCCTATGACGCGCAAGCTAACCCGCGCTCTGATTGGTCGATTCCGCGGTCCGTCGTCTGCAACCAAAGCGCGCACGTGTAGAGTTACAACCGTTAGGATCTGCAACCTTTTACTTCTTGCCGCGTAAAGGATATGGAATGCATTCGCTTACTGTTTATCGGAAACGTTAGTGTTAGCATAGTTTTACGTGGTGGTGTAAAAATTAAAATTGCATGAAGCTGCTGTGAATATGAAATAAGCTTAGAACTTGTTGAGCTTGGATTATAAGTAAATAACCAGCTAAAAGTGCACTTGTGATCGACAGTTTATAGACACCGTTTCCGTATAAATGATTAAAACTAGTTTATCTTACATCATAATGTATTTATAATATAGATTTCAACAGTCGTTGAAGTTAGTATTAGTGATTTCTGGAAATAAATGTCGAATATTTCGGTAAAAGCTAGCTCTGTTTGTCAGACGACTACGTATCCAAAATGGCTGCCACGCTGTCATTTCGCTGGCTGGAAATTCTGGAAAAAGAATTCGACAAAGCCTTCGTAGATCTTGACCTCCTGCTCGGAGAAATTGACCCAGACCAATGTGAACTGACATTTGAAGGCAGGCAGAAGATGACAGCACTCAGTGCTGCTTTTGCTCAGCTTTGTCACAAAGCACAAACCGTGTTTCAGTGCAATGCAAAACTCGAGGTAGGAATTTACGATAACAATATTGACACTTTTCCTAGGAAGTGACTGAACAAAATACGCCGGTGTCTGCATGATAGGCATCCACAAGCTGTTATGAACGTTATTTCGTACTTGTCTTAATAGTATTATATCCCTGCTCAGTCCAGGCACATACAAAGTTGCATGTTTACACTTTCCAGACTGCCAGGGTAGTGGGATAATTCATCACATTAGATGATTAGCATTGATTAGTGACCATGGTGACAATATATTCTGGACAACGTCTTGGCAAGGATGCAATTAGTTAACTTTGAACAGAGAATATTTTAGTCGTGTAAATTAGGGTCAAAATAACACTCGACATGTGCATGACAGAATTTCAACTCATGTCTTGAATTTCATGTTATTGCCCTAGTATTTCATCTTGCATCATATTATTATTACACTATCTACAATGCAGTTTATGAGAGTCATTTACAGGTTTTGCATGTCATGGTAAACACTGGGAGACGTGTGCTATCTTATTCTTTTAAGTTATTTATAAATGTTATCAGGTTAAAATTGTGTTTGCTTCTCTATATGCTCCAGAAGTAATTGCTGAAGTGATCATTTCATTAAAAATATAAACATCTCATGGAACATATGATTTTTTTTCCAGTGCCACTTAAATGCTGTTTTTAAAAGCTGACACTCACAAGAAATATTTAAACAGTTGGATAATCTTATTGGCCCTGTTTATGGCCGGGTAGTGTAGTGATAATGCTTCGCTATACTCACTTCACTGACCATAATCCTCCTATATGGGATGAAACTGTGCGGACAACTTTTGTGGCAGACAACACCACACCAAATCTCAAAAGTCTCCTCAAAAAGTACATGTCATAAATCCAACTGGACCTCTATAGATAGATTTATAAGACATCGTTGTGTTTAAATCCACTGTAATCTTTTACTTTTACGTATCTTCTCAGAATAATTTCACCAGCTTCAAACTTGTGTTTTGCAATTGTTTACACATTGGAAACTGCACTGATGTTAGCATATTTCTGATGGTTGAAGTGAAAAGTCTAACTCTAAAATGAAATAGTAAAGTTGTACACCCCGGAAATCACGTTGGTAACAAATTTATCCCAAATTGTAATATTTCTACACTTTTAACTCAACAAATTTGTGCAAGTCGCAGGCGTTTGCAATGACCGTCAGTCATTTATGTCTCAATGTGAGGTCATAATTCTTACCAGCATTAAAACTGGGTGGTAGCACTTTTCACGGGACACTTCTCAACCAATCAAATGACTAGAATCTCGTCATATTTTGGATAATCTCGTATATGATATCAATTGAATTAATCTTTTATGTGGATTTTTTTTTAATGTATGTTGTAATAGTTTAAAGAAACATTAGTAATTAAATTAATAATTTCAGTATTATGATGTCAAAAAAAAATATATTACAGCCTGGGCCACATCAAATGTTATTGTTCCCCCAGTGAGGCAAGATATACCGTATGTAGTAATTACTGTCCAAAGAATAATTTTATTTCACGGAATGATTTCTTTGCTTTACTGTTACAAACACTTTTGGGAAAATTCTTCGAGCAACAAGTATAGACTGAATAATAGACTGCATAGAATTGACTTGGTTAATTTACTGTTTATCGTTCTTTAAAAATTATATTATACTTCGTTACATTCATATTCACGAATAATTAATCATATTCGCCGTCCCATATCCGTGAAACATATCATATTCGCCACTATAGATGTATTCATTGCAACTCTTTTCTCCCTCACTTCTCTCTCTCTCTCTCTCTCTCTCTCTCTCTCTCTCTCTCTCTCTCTCTTTTCTCTCTCTCTCTCTCATTCATTCATTTGCTCACATGCACTCTATGCTAGCTTTTATTTGAAATGAACACAAAAACAAAACATTTTCACCCGCAATGCCTTAAAAATAATAATTCTATATCTAAATTTGCACCTACTTTCCGCGATTGCATGGTCTGGGCTTTGCTAAGTCATTTTTAAGATTGGCCCTGATGTCTTTGATACCTCTCTTGTTAATGTCTCACACTGTTAGTACATTAAACTAGTACAGTTAACACAATAGTCTCATGTACCCCAAGCATTTCGCTGTGTCGCTGTCTGGTCATCACAGACACAGGACTTTGACAATACACGGACAACACAAGGCACGGCCGGCTGGATTTGGTCAGCAGACAAACACAACAAACACACACCAGGACAAATATAGAACCTGCCATATTTAACAACTACACAGACTTGGTCGACTTTTCTTTAACATGTAATGACACTAATTTCTTTTATACTGTGGATTTTCTGCTCTGCGAATCTTCCTAATAACAAAGATCCTGTTTGTTGAATCAATTTGGTCATGGTCAGTACAGTTAATCAGTTAACAGGTTAATAGAGGGATAGGTAAGTCTAAGAGACTGGGTGAAGTTTGTTCGTCGGATAAGCCATGGAAGTTATATAAGTTTCTGGTAACCCAACCGGTCTGGATTTTGATGTGGGACTGAACGGTTTGTATCATACTAGTTTAAGTCATCAGGAACATCTAATTATATTCAAAGCATTTCCAAATTACATTCACTTTTGAAATATAAGAATGGGTAGTACGGTATAGCATCCATCTTCATGCCATCTGAAGCAATTCAATAAAAAGAAAACTGTTTTTACTGAAACAAAAAAGAAAACTGATTAAAACATACAGTAGACCTTGGATATACCGGCCTCGGATAAACCGGACCTCGCATGACAACGGACTGAATCTGAAGTCCCAGGTCCCGTCTAACGCTAATATGCTGCATATATGCGTATATAACAGACTTCGCATATAACGGACAGAAATAGCCGGTCCCAATGAGTCTGTTATCTGCGAGGTCTACTGTATTCCAAACAGAAGATCATGCCGATTTTGGGATTCAAAACT
>JAUTBZ010143240.1:0-12567 GCA_032361785.1 Lepetodrilus galriftensis
TCAGCGATTTTTATTTCCTTATAATGAAATTATTACCCATTTTCTGAGTGGTGCGTTTTCATAGTCTTTCAGTATATATTTTTATATAATAGTGTTCCCTCTGAAAATTTCGAAATGTAGGCATAACAAAATGCAATTTCCTTATATCTAACTAGAATAGACCTCGGATAAACCGGACCTCGCATATAACGGACTGAATGAAGTCCCAGGTCCCGTCTAACGCTAATTGCTGCATATGCGTATAACGGACAGAAATATCCGGTCCTAATGAGTCCGTTATATATGCGAGGTCTACTGTATATCTATTTACACTAAATGGGCAACCCCACTAGGGCCCCAATCACACACAATATACTGACAGTTGTTGTTGCTGGTAATTGAACTGTTTGGGACATTTTCATGACCTGCAAGAACATTTTGCAACCTCCATTTTTGGATATTTTGTTCTTTGATGACCTATTGTTCAAATTTGAAATTCTTGAAATAAACCTATGGTCGAATACATGTATTTTTTTGTGTGGGATACCCATGCCGAAAAATATAATACCACCCTTAATAGTGATCCCTGGCAAATGTTGAGTAGTATATACATAATAAAACCCATAGTGTTATCTAGTGTGGACTGGGGGGTGTTCTCCCCGAAAGTATCGAAATGTAGGCATATCAAAGTGCGATTTCTTGGTATCTATAGAAATAAGCCCCACAATATTCAGTGTGGATTCAGTTACCCTGCATTCTTAGGGTGTTCTTCCAAACAATTTCGAAATGTGGTATAGGGGTGTTCACCCGAACATTTCGAAATGTATAGGCATAACAAAGTGCGATTTCCTGATATCTAAGCAATAAAAACCACAATATTCAGTGTGGTCTACGAGTGTGTTCCCCGAAAATGTCGAACTGTAGGCATATAGCAAAGTGCGATTTCCTGATATTATCTATACGATACATAGAAATACAACCCACAATGTGGGCTAGCTTGGTGGTATGCGCCCCGAAAAATCGTGGTCTGGAGGTGCGTTCTCCAATTTTGTTTAAAATGTAGGCATAACAAAGTGCGATTTCCTGATATCTATAAAAAAAAATCAAACCCATAATGTTGTCTAGTGTGGTGTGGGGGTGTGTCTTTTTATTTTTTTTGACATCGCAAGGTAAAACTAAGCCCTGTGTACACTGGACACATTTTCCCAACATTCGTTGTTACAAATACAAGACCGTTGGAAAAATGTTGGGAAAACGTTGCTAGTGTACACAGGGCAAATTAAGTTTTCCAACATGTTGGAAAAATGTTGCTGTAGTGTACACAGTGTCTAAAATCAGGTGTTGGAAAAATGTGTCCAGTGTACACAGAGCTTAATGCAAAACCATTGGTTAGAACAGTTGTAGCTACAACTTGATTGCAAGTAAAAATTTCGGAACTAGCAATACAGGTCAATTGCATAAAACACTTTTATCGCTACAATACTTGATAATGTTTTTTAGCTAAATCTTGTAGCAATAAAAGTGGTTCATGCAACCAGACTTACATTTGTAGCGGGTTCCGACATTCTACTAGCAGTCGTGTAGCTACAACTGTCCTGTGCAACGGGCCCCAGGGAATAACTAGTATAAAATGTAACATTTCCCCGACATCATTAATTAGAACTATTAAACGTATTGTGTTTAGTATAGGAGCATTTAACCAGTTAATAAAATAAACACAAACATCTTGTGTCCAGTACTGCCCAGCAACTTCGCAAATGAAATGGCACCTATATTCAAAGTTCAGATTTTGCAACAATTTCGGAAATATTCACGTTGTAGTATCACAGCGCCGCCGTTGCAAACGTTGATCAACACTTTCGTAACAAATGAAAATAAGATTTATTTGGTTCAACAAGTCCTTCAAAAGGGAAGAATAATATTCAAAAGCCATCTTAAAACCTTTGATAAAACTGGAAATGTCATCATTTCATTGTCAATAATAATATACTTATAAATCAAGCTGCCTTTTGGCACAGTCTCGGGAATTCATTAGTCCCGTCATCGGGAGCTTTGGAATCGGCTGTAACAGCATGTTTTTCCCTATCACAGGCTCTGTAAAGGGAGACCCATGTATGCATTAAGTATGCGTTCAGAAAGCACCATCTTCAAGTTCGCTTGTTTGTCGTGGTGCTCGTATACATGTTGTATCCCAGAATTAATACAACAGGAGATCTATGGCGACGCCCACCCATTTCTGATCTGACAACGGCACATCATTGGAACTTTAACCCTCTCCTTGCTGCATTAGGCTCAGGCACTGCTCGTTGGGGCGTCATCGGTTGCCTTCAGCATGGAGAGGGTTAATAACACTAGACACTTAACACTGGGGGACACGGGGAGTTGAAACACGCTTTCCCGTTGAAAAACCACGCTTTCCCGTGGTAAAAACCACACTTCCCCCGTTGTAAAACCACGTTTTCTCGTTGTAAAACCACACACACACACACACTGCAAATAACACTGTGCAATGTATGAAAGGAGATATGCGAACTCTGCCACAGATTGTAAACTTACAAGATGCACGTGACCCCGTTCTTGTGAAGGTTTGGACGGTCATAGATTTGTGACAATGGTAGAACATATTGTAGATACCGGGTTCACATTACCAAACAACCTTGGGAACCAGTTATCACATGGCCCCTCCAGACTTTTGCTAGTTTTTTCCAAACTATGTAACCTTATGCCAATGGTCTCATGTCCTCTTATTCTGAAGGACATCTTGCACATCATCAGAACACCAGAACACCATCAGAACACTGGTTTTTAACTCTTTGGTAGCCAACACAACACACACAACACATTGTTGACTGTATGTTGAATCTTATCTTCATCAAACAATCAAATCACTTTATTTTCACATACGTACGTTTATTTCACATACCTAAAAAGAGTACACATTGCTTTGTTTGTTTTTTGCTGAAGCAACAATCACAAGTAAAAACCAGGCTTCACAATGAATACTGCAGCACTTCTAAATGACTGGAGTAGGCCGATCCACATTTTCCTTTTCACATGAAATACTCACAAAAACACAGGCTACATAGTCTGCCATGCACATAGAACAGAAACACTTATAAACTGGGGGAGTCAGCATTGAGAAGAACATCAGCGATTCATTCTACAAGCCTTGGAAACAAGCCCTAAACCAATATTAAAAAAAAAAAAATCAATAGAAGGCCAGAAAGCAGTAATAGCATCTATGAGGGGAGAAAAACACCATTTCATGAATCAACACATACACAAAAACACACATCCGCTTTCCGTTGAATTATCGAATTTTCCTACATTTAATTTCCAACTCTGACAACACAGGTTACCATCTTCCAAACATCTGCCATCTGGAAACGGAATATATTATTTTTCTTTTCTCTCTCAAAATTTGACACTTCTGCACACCACAGATTGTTAATTTCCAAACTGAATGTTCAGAGCATTTGAGAATTTTTCGAAAATTAAATCTTGAAGCTAACTCTGCCAAAGGGGGTTTCCTTCCTACATCTGATTTTGAATTGGAAAAAAACAACCTTGTCATTGTTGAAAATATTTCCTGTGGAAATTCATTGAGCTCACAAGCAAATGTGCCAGACTACTGCAAAGAATCTGCAGACATCACAAGAAACACTGGGGGCCGCTCTCCGGGAAACTTTCAGGACGAATTGATTGTTCTTACTGAATACTTTCACAGTTCACAAGTCTCCAGAACACACTGATGCTGATCAAATCGCACAGCTCTCTTTATAAACGACACCGCGTGGTGTCGCTTAATGAGACTTCACACTAAAAACACTTGGCACAGTCTTTCAAACACATCTCTGGAAGAAGGTAAACGGACAGGCGAACAACGACGTGATTGCTCAACTCTCCTAGCAGCCACACTTGGATGTATTGTAGAAGATCTGGAATATAAAATGTTTACAAACATTAACAATTGTCTACAGGAATATTTAAATATTCCTGCCACATACGAAGGTTTGACTTCGAAGCCAAAGGTTCCGGGTTCAAACTTTGCCCCGGGGGCCCTGCATCAATGTTTGCGAAAGTTACCTTTCTGACACAATATTGATAGGATGTACTCTCTGTAAAGTAGCAATATAGTTGGTCTTGTCAGTACCTAGTTTACGTGCTGCCCCCACCACTGACGCGCCCTATTAGTGAAAGAATCTAAAAAGCGACTCTAAACCCCAATTAAAAAAATCACAACAAAAAATACCGAAGGAAGATAGATTGGAAAATATTATATTTTATTTTTAAATTGAGTTTTCAAGATGCTTCAGGCCTCAGTTAAAAAAAAATCCAACGAGCCTAAAAGGCTCCTGCATAGACAGACACTTAACATAAGTGAAATATTGGTAGCCAAATGCAAAATTAGGTTCCATGGCTCCCAAATTAGTCGCTAAATTGAGCCCTGCTGCTTTCACTTTTATCACAGGCTTAATTATTAAAGGCCCAGTTTTCAGAAATGGTAAAAAATTAAAATGTAATATACTGGTTATTATTATTTTCTTTTTAAATTGGGGTTTAGAGCCACTTTCAAGACTCTTTCACTCACATCACGGCCAGTTAGCTAAATAATTACATAATAATCAGCCTGATCAAACATACCATGCTCAAGTAGGCTCTCCACAGCATACTGTAGGTTTTAGATGTACTGAAACAGACGAAAAGATAATATTGAATGTGTATATGTACATACAGGGTACCGCACAAAATATGGTATTATCATGACAATCAATACAATGAATTAGAAATATCCAACAACTTATCTGTACATGCCTAGATTACACTACAACTACAGGGTTGGAACTTACTTTAAAACATTCTCGTGCGAATAATGATATAAATAACAAAACATGAAATTTCTACTCGCCCGTAGGATACCTTTAACATTACGAGAAATGGATCGGGCCGCCGGGCGAGTGGGAACTTCTAACCCTGCAACTAGTGCGTATTGTTTTACATATCAACTGTAATCTTTCACCCACAAGTATTTATAAGTACACATTATGCACACCAAATCAGGGTATTTCGAACGTCATTGCTTGATCCTACAAACTCACTGTGGCGATTGGTGTTACTTCGTCTTCGGGGACAATTTGGCATGAGACTGGCAACAATGCCTGAATGAGTTACCTCCCCTGAAACATAACTGCTTTAGGTCCAAAGCAGACACAAATCTTCTCCGTACAACTTTCAAGCATGATACATCATAAAAGTATTCTCCAATACAAAATAGATTTGGTTCAAATCTTTCACAGAATTAAAACTCAAGTTATCATAATTGGGTACAATATTATCTAAAACATTTGCAAATAACAAGGTTATGAATATGCTTAATCCTTGCAGACCAGTATAATATATCTACAACTTGTAATTACAAGGCAATAACTTCATGATACTCTCATACGGTTAAAAACTCAAGATACCATGTTATTAGGAAACAATTAACATGCTTAACGAGACAATATCATGATTAGCATTCATCTCTGGGTATTCTCGTAAAGTTCTGACATAGATAATAACGATTATATCAATTTAATACACAATATTATTGAAATGCCATCTTCATAAGGGACTCGAACAGAATGTATTTTAATCAGCAAGAAACCATGTTTTCAGGCATGTTCAGATGTTTGGCATTACACTAATGATCATACTACTGGCAAAATATAACCTGACATTCGACAAACATTTTCAACATTAAGTGGACAAGATGTGTCAAGATCAATCAATAATGAAAGTAACAAAATTACACTAAACTGTCACATTGGTGTAGGGAAAAGAATGACAGATTTAGAAAGTAATGGATACCTTCATAGCTAATGTCTAAATCCTTAACATTTCAGTTCTGTGCAACTTCCCACTGGTTTTTGGAATGAAATGGCAAACCTAAAGAAAGAATTATTTATTTTTTTAACAGATATTGGATTAAATAATTTTATAAAAGGCTATTTTTTTGTGGTTGAAATAAAAATAAATTGAATTTTATTATTTCCACTCTACCACTCTCTTTTAACGGTCAATATTGATAACTTTATCGAGAACCAGTGGGAACTAGATAATAGATGTTGCATTTAGTAATAAGAAATTTAAAAAATAATTCATAATTAAACTTATTCATGAATATGAGACATTTTTAGTCAAATGCTATCTGTTGATATGACTTGTTCGATTTGTTGTTATAATTGTCATTTTAAAAATGTACAAAAATAAAGCCTAAATGAATGACAGATTTCCTAGTGAAGTACTTATCTATGTTAACAACTAAACACAGACTTTATTTTTTCAATGATATAATCATTATGAAGTACACATTGTCAGTCTTCATGACTTTATTATAATTTTGTTTTGTTTGTCCAATTTATCAAAAACACGAAAAGTGCAATTCTGTCAACAGGTAGCCCAAGTTAATACTTATATAATAATGAAGATAACGATTAAATGAGATACCTGTCACACCTTCATGCCAGGCATGGCAAGACAACTGTGCGTTCAGCGGAAAACAAGCCTAGGTTGCATGCCCCCCAGCCACGTCCCCTGGACAACGAAATCTGCAGATTTCCACAGAAACTTGCGACGCCTGTCATGTATGCAAGCCAGAATCATGATATAACCAAGATATAAGTAACAGATGAATGATATAACATGTCTATTATCCAGTATCTACGAAATCAAGCCAACAGTACAAGTACCATAATACAAAATAATGGTTTTGAAATCAACATAATAGACATTTTACAAGAGGATGACGTTGTCAACGTATTCTTGCTGATGAAGTCGATGTCAGAGTCTCTCACGCTGCTCCTAGGACGACGACGACGACCAGATAGTCTTCTTTGACGGCGCCGGCGGGAAGCTGAGGGGCGCGCTTCTGGAGGAATCCGTACCCGAACTCGCAGGGTGGGAAAGCGTGGAGGACCCCCACGTTGTTTTTGTCCTGGGAGGGGTTCGGCGGGAGGGAAATGACGCCGGCAGCCTCCTTCTGTTTCAGATACGTGACCAGGTTCTTGAGCGGCCGCTGCTGTATGGCGCCACTGTGGTCCTCGTAGTTGTGGAGGGTGCTGGGGAGCGCCAGGAGGATGCAGTGGCCGTGTGGTCCCGAGGACTGGATGCGCCGCCCGACGTCGTCCAGTTTCGCTTGGTCAAGACGGAGTCGCTGGGTGATCTTGAGAACTGGCGACTCGGTGGTCGTGGGGTCTCTCATTAGGTTGTCAACGATAGTGACGTCGCCACTCACCACATGCATTCTCGCCGCAAACGAGCTGCTCTTAAGTATCAAGCCGCCGTTCCACGCGACGGGGAGACATTTTGCCAAATCGGCCAAGCCTGTTATGTGTTCAGATATGCTTGGATCCTTGTCTTCTTCGTTGTCCATACGCCGTCCGTTGCGTCTCACGCCTTCGCCAAAATCACGTCCTGAGTCGCCACCTCTATGCATCCGATCATGATCCTTTATCCCGTCGCGTCCGATGTAGTCCCGCCTGTCTGGAGACCGCGATCGTCCTGCACGGTGGGGCACGATCTCTCCCGGGGATCGCGGTCGTCGATGTCTGTCAGCGCTGTGTTCGCTGTACCTTTCCCAGTCTTCCCTTCCCCTGCGTTCGTCGCGGCCTCCATCACGACCTCCGTCACGGTACTGGTTGATCACATCTGTCCCGGAACCGTGCCAGTCATCGCGACGTGACCTCCGTTCAGGTCCGTCGGATCCCTGACCCCTCCACGGGCCCATCTTTTCTTCGAAGCCGCGTCCCTGTTCGATGTACATACCTTCCGTCTCGGGAACGGTGGCCGTTATCTGACTGGGATCGGCATAGTCCACGCGGAGACGTCGGTTGTGACCACCCATTGGGAATCCTCTCATCTCCTGACAAGCAGCAGTCGCCGCATCTACCCCGTCGTAAAGCACATATCCGTAGTTCTTACCGTGCGGCCACTCGATCCTGTGGATCACACCGAATCTGTCAAACTCACGTTCCAGAGTTTCGTAACTCACCCACGGGCCAAGACCTCCCACCCACAAACAAGTCGTTGGATTCACCTTTCCATAGCCTATTTTACACTGAAACTTCCCAATGTACTTTCCCGACATTTCCACTTTGGCTGTATGAGCACAATCCAGATTAATGAATTTCAAAAATGCGTACGCATTCCCCTGACCTCTTTGAGGTCTTTTTATATCAATATCTTCGACAGTTCCGAATTTCTCAAATATTCTTTTCAATTCACTATCGGAAATATTCACGTCAAGATTTCCTACGAATAGCGTTCTCGTTGCTTTGTCGTCGAATTCAGGGTCTACATGGTCTAGATGGTGTGGAAACTTTTCATTGGGGGCGCGTCGATTATCGCCAGAGTTGGAACCGGTTGCGAAGCGCTCGCTACTCGGGGCGTATTCCCTCATCACTGGAACCCTCTCGACAGCACCTCGGACTCCTCCCCTCCGACTTCCCATCATAGGCGACGGTGGAGATCCATTCGGTCCCATTCGTCCGCCTGATTGGCCGTAAAATGGATCACGAGGATTGTACTCGCTGTTGGGACTGTTACTTCGTGTCCGCTTATTAAATACAGGGTCAACTCTCACTTGCCTTTCGAACAGAACTAATTTCCCTTTGGAGTGTTTTGCCATGCGTGCATGTTCCGGGTATCGGAAGTTAACGTAAGCCACCCTTTGATCTCCCGAAACTGTTACTTTCACATTCATTTCCCCATACTTTTTGAACTCTTGGAGTAAGGTCTCTCTAAGAATTGGATCTGGTATTTTACTGGGGATGCTACTGATGCACAGGGAACGATATTCATGAGACTTATTTTGTTCTCTGGTAGGAGGATAACCTGGTTCTATCATGCGTTCATCCCTGAAATGTTTACGTGAATGTTCGAAATCCCCACGATCGAAATCGTCCCGCCTTGGTGGATACGATTTGTTGAACTTCCCCCCTCTGTCACGTCTATCAAATTCAGGGCTAAGTCGGTCACGCATATTGTCATGCTCAGGGATAGAATACGAACTACGAGATCTTTTGCTTCTTGGCGAAGCTTCACGGTCTTGTTGGCGTTTCATGGTTGGCGTTTTCAAATATTTTTTGCAAATGTTGTGTCGCTTCGCCGTTCACATTTCCGCCATCTTGAGCTCAACAGTGCTCACTGCATAAATTATTCCCCATGATTTCTGATTTATGCATGATTTTAATAGCATTTATATCATAATAAATATATAATATGCTATTGTGTATATGCATATCGTAAATATATCTGCCAACGTATTGTTTTTTTGATAAAACAATGTTGATACTATATCACATGGCGTAGGAATGCAACATTCCGGAATGAGCAAATCATCGACGCGCAAGAATACACAGGTGCGCGCTCGGCTGAGAATTACCTCCCCTTGGTACTCCTACCAGAAAATATCGATATCTAGATCTATCGATATTCAGTATATTATAGGCTACATTCGGCATACGTAGCCATATGGCATCTGACAGCATAAACAAAATTATTAATTATTCACAACTACATAAGAGATGCCTTATAATGTATATTATTAATGTATTAATTGAAATCTGCATGTAATGAGTATTTATTAATGAGTATACCATTCTTCTTCCAATATATCTGCAATTTATTGAAGAGTAGGCTACCCGAAGTCTGATTGAAAAGTCAATGGTAAACTTGAGTTGGTCAAGGGATTTGATATATTTATTTATTGCCATACACAGCCCGTTATATGTTAAAAAGTTGTTTTTTATTTCGTATAATTTTCTAAATTCATCGAACAGATACAAATCGCCATTGTAATTTAATAGGTCATTTATAAATAGGACTCCTTTATTAAGTGTTGGTTGATTATCTCTATGTTATTGAGAATGGATTTATAATTTTTTCCTTTATTCTTAGTTTACCCATGGAAATATATCTTTTCAAAAGACATTAGTACCGTTTGTTACTATATTATTACGAGTCCGTAACCATACATATTTTTGGTCAACATATAGTGATAATTAAGGTCTTGGTTTTCATCCTTGCCATAGCCTACAAATTAGTATTTTTTGTTTGGAATTCTTGAATTATTATTTCTTTATGGTTGGGAATGGATACGAATAGATGGTTTAATATTGGTAATATAATAGTGACTTTAATATTGTATATAGCTGTCCATAACATTATTTCTAGTCCTATTTTTGAGAATTGTTGAGGTCTACCATGTTTTCAAGATCAATATCAAATTTAATTCCAAGTAATTTAAACTGAGAGATTTATTTGCAATTATGCTAAAACATGTGATTAATCAAAGTTTCGTTTTCATAAGTTCTATACATACAAATAAAAAAGTTTCATGATTTACTTGTATGTAGTCTATCTGTTTATAGTACTACGTTATACGTTATTTTATGCACAATCATCTTTACGCACGCACGGCACGGGACGTAGTACTTTCATTCATCATTGACCAATATGACCTATCCTTATACAAAATATCAAGTTAGACCTTCATAATTCGTCAGCATAAGGGAGGTAACCGCAATCGATAAATAGATGTTCTATTTTTAGCGGATAGCGTCACTTCCGTTTTATTGCATTGACAAGACATCCGGCTGCTCGCTAAAAGCCGAATGCTAATCGGTTTATATATCACGATTATTACTGTGTAACCAGTTTGAAATCTACCTAAAATTGACATTTGTTGTTCAAAATGATGGGCGACGGCAACTCTAACCATTACAACCAAAGAAGAATCCAATTTCCGACGATTATCGTATCACGGGGAGCGTTTTAGGATTGGGAATCAACGGAAAAGTTGTCGAGTGTTATTCGAGAGTAACTGGGGAAAAGTTCGCTTTGAAGGTAAATGGACAGTACATCGTTGATGGGATTCGATGTAGAACTCCGGTGACAGCTAGTGTGAAACCCCACACACCCAGTAAAGTATGGGATTAATTCCACGTGATGTCGGCTGGTTGACATTGGTCGAGTCTTGGTGTTATTTCATAAATGACCCCTCCCACTCAATGTGACGTCGTTTTTGTTAAATTTTATTTTATATTTGAATTATACAAGTAACAAGAATATGATTTGTTTGGGTAGCTTATAGGTGTTATTGGTTATAATTCTTCTTGCCATATCTGTGTTCACTACTATAGAACTGTCAAATTATATCTAAAAATACAATTTCCCAAAATTAAATATGATCATGATGATATGTGAATTATTACTAGTGTAATGTTAGCATTTTGTTTGTAAACTATGAGATTGTTAATGTCATATTAGTCTCAGCTACTTATATAGTTGACTGAATTGTGTGGTACATATATGTCGAAGTGTAAACATTGTTACTGTCCTTGATGTAACTTTGACATTGATTACAATTATAAAACCATCAGAGCAAGTGGTGTAATGTACTCCTCACAATTGTTGATTTTTTGTTGCTGATAACTTATATTTTGGGCCCAGATATAATTAAGGCTGTCAATATTGATAATATTTAATTATCTTAATCACCAGATTACTAGAACTTAGAAGTTAATTAATTAATTGTTACAATTGCACAGTATACCAGATGGACTATGGTATTACCAGATACCTATTTATATTATCAGTTTATCACCCTCTGTCAACATGTACCGTAGTGGACAATGGGCATTATCTGATTATCACATATTTCATTTCCAGGCATGATTATTTTACTGTCAATTTATCTTTATCTTACTTTGCACACAGGTGTTACGCGACGTCCCGAAAGCGAGGCGGGAAGTAGACCTTCATTTCCGCTCTTGTCACGGCTGTCGTCATATTGTTCGTATCAGCGATGTCTATGAAAACAATTACTCAGGCCAACGATGTCTGCTAGTAGTTATGGAATGGTAAGAATTTTGTTGTGTTCATAAAGAAACAACAAAGATCATGCCCCAAGATTACGAAACTTTTCTGAGTACGATTTCAACTCAAAGGTTTGTTCACAAATCTCCATATAAAATGTTGAGCTTGAACATGAAATCATACTCAAAAAGATTTGTAATCTCAGAGCCAGTGTTAATTAATTGTTATTAATTCTTCTTTGTTTTATTGTATTAATTCCTCTTTGGTCAAATTGTTGGAATAAATAAATCAAATTAAATACATTTTTCTTCTGCTTTCTAATCCTAGAATTTATTTATTAAAAATAATTATTGTATTTATTTCTGATATACTAGTATATATAAACTGAGATAATTTTTTCTAAAGCTTTGTATGTGTTTAATTTGTATAATAAATTGACATGTTGACCTCATGATTTAGCATGGAGGGGGGAGAACTCTTCACAAGAATTCAGGAACGTTCTGACTCTGCATTTACAGAGCGAGGTAAGAAATTGTCATATTTCATCGTATGTACAACAAAGTCACCATGATCGTAAAAACATCTGGGTCCCGTTCGTTCCACAGAACAATCATAACGCTACGAGTGTCCTAACACTGAGGCCTATACATTAACCTGGCCCCGAGATTACGAAACTTTCTGAGCACGAAAACGTACTCAGACTATGACGTCACATGACGTTTTATGAAC
>JAUTBZ010143251.1:0-12566 GCA_032361785.1 Lepetodrilus galriftensis
TTTACATGTTTTGTCCCTAAATATTCGAAAACCGATGATTTCCAATTTTCGTAAATTCTAAAAATTCGAACAGCCGCCAATCTAATTATTTTAGAGCGTACGAATAATTAGAGTAATTACGGTACTCATTGTTCTTATTTCAATGCTGTTCACTAACGCAAAGTTCAAATCAATTACTAGTGCAACGTCCGAAAAAAACCATCGGCTGATAATCCCAGTCCATTTGGTACGAGAGTGGCGGGAATCATCAGTAACAGTACAAACTATGTCGAGCTATATCTACACGCTAATGACATCGACGATATCGACGACAGCGCCATCACTCAGCACCTTTTACCGACAGGATGTCGCGTAATGACAAGCAAAGATTCTCAATCGCAAAAACCCATTTACATCGGTGGAATGAGACGCAATCAAACATTGAAAGCAAGGGATGTCAGCAAGCTCAACTAATATGTATAGATGTATATGTCTGTGATGAAGAAATAGCTGTGTAATTACATGTGGAGTAATGCCAGGATGAAAAATTGTCTGACACATCTAATGGAATGTTCGATACAAATTCCATGTTTAGTCCAGATATAAAATTCAAATATAGAAGGTCTTGTCAGTACCATCCGGTGCTCACAGGTTTACTGCAACATTCAGCGCTACGGATGTTGCGGGTTTCCTGCTGTCCTAAACTGGCAAGTCATGATATTAGTGAAAGAATTTAGAAAGTGACTCGAAATTCAATTATTTTTTATTTATTTTTGTATTGCGGTTTAGAGCAGCTTTCAAGACCTTTTTTCGCTAATATCACGGCTTGTCAATTTATGGCAGGAGGACACCCGCAACATCTGTAGCACTGAATGTTACAGTAAACCTGCGAGCACCACCTGGTACTGAAGACCAATTTTAATCTTATTACAGTAATATAAGAACTCATTTACATTTTAAATGAAAGTGTAGATCTACTTCCTATTAATGATATTTCACATGAAATGTATGGATATGGATTTTAGAAGCAATAAACTATTGAGCGTCTGTCATGAACATGACATATGACAGTCATATATACCTTGAGAGTTTTTATCTCTCGTTATTAAAATTTCAATTCACATCAATCATGTTTAATACGCCATAAATATTAAATACAAATTACATGCTTAATGGCATTCTCTAATAGGTAATTAGTTTTCAAACCATGCGTGAAGACATACATACATCAGGTGAAAATATCCCAAACTATGTCTTACTGCTGCAATACTTAACGCCATTTCGGTTAAACGGAAGCTGGTTCTCAAATTCGAGCAAAAACACATACCGGTACAGTTAAAGCCAATGCCTGAACTAGTTCTAACCTATCAAGCCAATTCTCGGTCTAATCACCATTCTGTGACTATCCAGAGGCACATCGCAACTATTATCCTAGAATCGCAAATGAGAAGCAATCCGGAATTCCTGAGCGCAGAAGTCGAATGGCCGACAAATATATTCCCTTATGCATATACGAGAGATCTCGGCTCAAGCTCTCCCGCGGAATTAAACAGTCAGGGCAATAAGAGTTAATGGCCGTGCCCCTAAGGATCGCGTTTGTTTTTAAAGCGAGTTACGCAACCGCCGTTAAACCACCGTTTTGATTGCTGCAATGGGCTACAGAGCATTGCGATCGTCTCTGCCGAGGGGTTAACGTTTATGAATAGCTGCCAATACAATTCATCATGGAAGGGCGATTTTTACGGAAATCCCCTTTCATCCAGATTTGAAATTAGCATGCCATAGACGTGAACTCTTTAGGCTGCGGGAGGTTGATAACATATATATTGCCATCACGTGTCGTTTCTTGGATGATAGGATATTGACAACGGTAATAAATCTGGAATGGCGCGATATATTTGCATATTTCTGAACCGATTTGCTCAAATTTTGATGCATGGCATTTCTTTACCTTGAATCATGAACAATTATTTATGACATGTGAATAAATTGTGAGAGAAAAAATGTATTATTATCAAAATTACTTTTCAATGTTGACATTGTTCTAGCTCCATTTCATTGATAATCATGATCTTTAATATAACCACACACACATTTTTTTTTAAATATCTTACAATATTATTTGTTGTATATTTATTATTAATATTTGAAAATCCAACATTGTTAAATACCAAAGTACATAATAAAGTAAATACATTATCAATGAAACGAAGGTTAGAACAAGGTATCGAGATTGCAAATCCATTTTAAAAAAGCGATATAGACATGATAGAGCCATATACCCACTTAATCACACTAACGACACTTAGTGCCCTCGTCAATTTCTTTACAATTCTCTCAGCCCGCCTGTCAATCAATACTCATGATGGTGCCATTACAATGAAATTGATTAATCATATGGCGATAAACACCACTACAATTGTGTTATGGACAAAACCCTTTTGACATACACCAGCAATCGTCAGACATATACATTTACCTGCCGATTCAGCCCTTCAGGTCCGGAACTCCATAAAGTTAAACCCATGTTTATCTCTGTATACTAAAAAACCGAGATGTACCGAATTAACATACGAGCAATATTTACACTGTGGCGGCTTTTACCTGCAATCTTTATTTAAAATTGTAAATTTACCTCGTGGGAGTTGCCATAATATTTTATCTGATTTCGCTATTTCCATAAAACTTTATAAAACGTGCGGTATGAAAGGGGACTTTCATGGAAGGAAAAAAAACGACCAAGACTGAGAAGTTAAATTGTGACTGATGGACTTGACATTTAAACAATAACGGGAGACTTTCAGGAAATTAGATGTTTTCCCCGGTGTGTCTGCACCAGACAGACTTAGGGTCCGAGTTTAAATCTGCACGAACGACGCAAGCATTCGGCCATCTGCGCTTCAGTACAGACACTTTAGATAACCTCTGTATTCCTGTGTTGAGACTGGATCCAAGCCCGTAAAACTAAACTAAGAAATGTTATCACAGCGTCTACTGTTCTGTCAATAACGTCCATAGTTCTGATTTTACCGGTGGAATTGGGAGTTAAACTAAAAAAATAAACGGTAAACCAAGCAGACATTTGTCTGTTATTGTGTCGTCTTCTGTCAAAACAGGGGATAAGTAATGGGTATTTTCGAATCTACATGCGAAAAAAAACGTGTCTGTCATTTAAAACTTTTAATTGTTTAGACTGTGAATGAAATAGTATCTCCAAGATGAAACCAAAACAGATATTATGGCTTTTGTTTGTAAAGTATCGATATCTAAATCGGCAAAGGACTTTCAATCTCTAAATACTAGACTTCAACATACTGAAGATATCACATCTGAACACGAACAAATTATTGTGAGGATGAAGTAAATTAAGTATGATTAATTAATTTCAATTCTCAAAAACTGGTGTGTAAAGTATATTGGAGCCAACATTCTTTCCTTCTCGAGTCAAAAGTTCAAATTCTATTTGAAGATGAACTATCAGAACTCTGAAGTTCTATTGAATCGGTGGGATCCTGCATTTAGATATTGATAGCTAACAACATAAGACAGAGCCAATAGCTTCTTTCTAGTCTCCACGCAAACAGCTCGACATGCAAGCTCAAATCACGCTCAGTCGAATGATTGAAACTTAGAGTACTTTCATGGAATTCTCCAGTCATTAAAGTCAATAAAAGAACGTGGGGAACAATGGCCGTCTCGCAGTCTCTTCCGAAATCATGCGCAGCGTTCAACTTGTTTGTGACCGGTCATAAGGAAAGTATTGTATCAAAACCAACATGGCCGCTTCCGGTAACGGTTCCCTATCAACTCGTCTTGATAAATGTCTCTCGGGGTGTCTGTAGACTGGTTTTTAAACTAATAGAGCTCTTCCTGAAATGGAGGAAGTAAGAGACACCTACTCTCTGTGAAGTATTGATTTCAGGCAAACTGAGACTTCTTTCTCAAAAGATTACCCAATTTTGCGAAGAAACCAGAAATTAGAGCGGTTTTTTTTCTTCTCCAGCGTTCCGCAGACTCATGATTATTTATTTCATTAACCAGGATGGAAAGTCAATGCTCAGATCTGAGAAATGTATTTCAAATTGTCGCGTAATTACATTATAATATTAATGCCTATATAATTATCCGAGTTTTAAAATAAGTATTGATATTATTATAACCATTTCAATTTTGAAATATATTAATTTTATAAACTCAAATGAACTTTTCATGCAATGCTCAAACTCACTGATAGAAGCAAATGAACATGATTAAGTTGAAATTAATTTTAAAATTTATTGAATTGCAGATGGGTTTTGAAAGATTGGTAATTCAGCAATGAGACGTGACATTGTATATCGGTTCTCTAAACATGTTGAGTACAGTACAATAAAATCCTCACCATCAGTCTAAAAATACACACGGTTCATAAATCATGCATGGTGCTGTCTACATCTTAGCTGGACCTAGTGTGGGGAAATTGTGTTCATTTCTATGCAGACATTATAGGCTTTCGTCCATTTCCTAACAATCCCGACCCACGCTGAGCAAGACCGTAATTACTCTAATAATTCGAACGGGACAAAATAATTAAATTTGTAGCTATTTGAATTATATAATTAGTAAAATACAAAATATAAAATGATCTGAGTTACTATTATTAGAGATAAACAAAGTACAACATTTGATTTTAAATTAAATGGAAAATAAATGAAGGATTTAAAAAACTAAATATTTTCGGTAAATTATTTATTGAAAAATTGATTGTGTTAGAATAATTAGAATAATTATGATTTTAAAAATGTGTCATATATTGTCCACGATTAATTTAGGTGCCTGAACTATTAGAAGGTTCTAATTATTAGGGTAAGTACGGTAACTCATCTTCAAATCCGCGACTGGCATTTCTGACTTATTTCTGCCTCAGTCACTTCGGAAATAAAACTAATCTGCAATTAAAACTTCGACAGTGACACAGGATTGCCTCCAGGGGTAAATTTGACCGTAACCTAAATTAACCTCCTTCCTGATAGCGGCACCCGGAGATGCCTGAGGTATGTTCAGCTGGGAGAAAATGACAATCGTCCATATTGGATGGAAATTAACATCGACTTCCTAGTTTGAAACATTTGTTGGTTAATTGCTGAGACATTTGTTGGTTAATAGCATAGCAATGGCTACAGTAGCCATTTCAATCCGTTATTTAAAGAATCCATCACTACATTTTCAACATAGATTCCAGAAAATTTAAGACAGTTGTTTATGGATCATACTATTTGTCTGACATGTTTGACCCTGAAGAATATAGTATCAGCGACATTTAACAGGTAAGAATCCGTTTTCATCATAAATTAAAGAATCGGTTACAATTCATACTATTTGTCTGACAACATGTTTTACCCTAATAGAGAACATATTGTGGGTGACATTTGCTTCATGCAGGTTTTTCGCATCAAGACAAACAGTGTTGTTAACTGATACGTAATTGCTCATTAACAGGAATTGGTTCTTGTCACGATGCCATGGAAACGGATTACTTAATGGAGACAATGGGACTTGATCAACCGGTGGCCTCAGTACTTGGTAACAGTACGTTGCCACAATTGTCAGACTGACATTTTGTCAAAGATGAAAGCATTAACCCTCTCCATGTTGAAGACAAGCAGAGATGCCCTAAAGAGCAATGTCTGTGCCACATCCAGCACGGAGAGGGTTAATTAAACATGTTAAAACAAAATGTTGTATTAAAATTAGAAATTATTATAATCATAAATACTGTAAGCACCTTTAAAAAAATTAATATCAATCAATTCATCCAGGGATGATTAATTATAATTCATAAAATGAATTATTAGTTAATTATTAATTACACTTGTGTCAATATATGTTTCTATGCTACTTATATATTTAATATTAAACACATACAAATAGATTAGCTATATATAAAATATGGTAATGCATCATGCACTAAGTGGTACGCATGGTAATTATGAGTTCATTAAGGAAATTAATAACAGTGTTCCTGGCATAATTTTATATGAAAATTAACTCTCCATCAGAATAAATCACACACAATATAATGCCAAGTTCTAGTTAGCACAGGATAAGATAATCATAAGCCAATAATGTGTATACAATCATTCATGAACCAAAGGTCAAAAATCGAAACTTGCATTTGCTAACATACACAATACATGCAAGTCATCAAGCAGTCTGTCCTGTTTATTCTATGTTAACCTTCTTTCTGCCATAGGGGAGAGATTCTGATTAAACCAGCAGTGATAAGGTTAATATATACTCAACAAAATTAATTAAGAGCAGACAGACATTTTGTGGAGAAGCTTGCTACAAGATTTCAGAACTACGCCTGAGGCCGAGGAATCTGGTGTGCGTTCAATCAGCTAAACTGGTTCCCTGTCCCATGCACGCTTCATATGACTCTTGAGACAGTGACTAGTTTGGTAAGCCGCTTGCAAGCCCTTGTGTCTTTGAATGCACCATAGGTGTCATTCTACTTCCAATGTGTTTGAAAGTTCTTGAAAAGTATCTGGATCATGTAGATGTTCGTAAAGTCTTCATTATTGAAATTATATAAAAGATGTATTTATATGTTAAAAAACAAGCGACTGGTCTTTAATTAATTTTGTTGAGTATATACGGTATCATGAATTTTATGCACAGTCAGTTTTGAGGTCAGTTTTGGTAGATAAAGTGTGCATTATATATGGGAAATAACAGTACAAGTTCTTTGTAGGGTAGAACTTAGATGTAGATAATCATTTTCAAACTTTGCTTACATTCGTATTCATTTTGTTAACAAATGTTGAAAATAATCATGATATAAATGGGAAATATACATAAATGTAGACAAATATCTTACAAGAATATTGTTTTATAACTAGTTCATGATGGCATTAAGGCTAGCAAACAGCTGTCATGAATCTATTTAAAAGTCGAATACTCAAAAGTAGTTAACACTGTTTCAATGATTGAATTATTTTAAATAGTAGCAATGATATTAAATTGAAATTATGTGTCAGAATTCATCATGTGCAGAGATATGTAAGTGTTTTATTGGAAACCTCCCAAAGAAAAACATGAAATATTATCCCAGAAGTGCGATTCCTTGACAGCTTTTTCAGAAGTGTGTGCACATGCTCATTGATAAAATCATCAAAATTCAAAAGTTAACATCCTAGCTTCATTTAAAATGGTGGTCTTTGACGTAAACTTCCGTTCTTGTGTGTTTCTGGAAAGTCACTCATGATCACTCCAACAGCAGTTACTGACGTGGAAAATTACAAAGAATTTAACTGATGTGGTATTATTACTCTCAGAGCTGTCACAAACAAACATTTAACTTTGTCTTGACACAGAAAGTTGGAAACTGAATTGTATAGTAATTGTTGCAGTGAAAGTGCTAAACTTGCACCCCCATAAACATTAATAAAGTGGATACATAATAAAAATAAATGTGGAAATACATATTTTTTTTATTTGTCAATGGTATTAAGACATCCTATTTTAAAAAAATCCCACTTAATATAATTCAACTTCAGAAAATCCCACTTAAAACAATTTGTATTAAAACAATCCTAAGCCAAATACCTTGTTTTAAAGCTGAAAATGCCAGATAACATCTTGAGATGGCCCCTCAGGTATATTTAGCAGTAGATTATCGGAGACCATAATAATGCCATGTTACAACGCAAACTTGGACCGAAGTGTATCCACAATTAACTTCTCCACGAATAATTGTTTAGAAACTCTGCCATACATCTGCACCCTGAAATCATCATCTCGTTCAATTGCCGACATCAATGATTGTGCCGATTGAATGGAAGTACAATCCTTAATCCTTTCTATTCCAGAAAACAATCACTTCCTCAGACCGGGAAAACGGAGCTATTTAACTCAGGAATAAACACAATGTATCCTTAAGTCACTGTAAGTGCACGCTTATTGATGGAAATATGGTCATCTAACATGAAATAGCTATGATTTTCTCTACTTCCCGGAATAATAAACAACTTGATCAATGGCGAAGTCGCGGAAGTACATCTTTATTGACGCCACATCGGCCAGGTTCATGCCTTAATTTAAGTACAACTCCAAACAATAGCAATTCTTTAGGGATGGTTTTTTTCCAGAGAAAATTAGCAATTTTCAATTGATCAAGGGTATCAAAATATTTTGGTTCAATAACGCCTTAGAACAATAATGCCAATTCCATAGCATAGATTTCCTGCAGGATTCAATTATAAGCCCATAAAGGGTCAATTTACGATACTTTTGCAAGCAAGATTGCCCAGAAAGTGTTAATGCTAGATATAACTTTATAAAAACTTCTAAGAATATTTATATGCATATTAAAAAAGACATTGTACAAGATTTTGGAATAATATTAATATATAATATTTAAAGTACATGCATACCTTGAGAAGAGTACAATCATGTAATATACTGTATATATCCCGATTATGTCAGTATTTTACTGACAAAATGTTGATTAATATTAAAGATACCAGTAGTCTTGTTGAATTTTTTTTTTTGCTATGTTCCTAAAATATCAATTGACATACCATAATTACCATAATAATTCAAACCCTCTAATAGATCGAACACATAAATTAATCTGCAAAAAAAATAATTCTGTCCCTAAAATTACATCACCAATTTTTTTTTAAATCATCCAATTTTTTCAACAATCTTTAAAAGAGATATTTTATTTTTCTACTAGATATATATTACAAATTCTGCTTCTTAGTATTATGTTTATTATCTTTTTTAAATATGTCTGTCCACCCATACCAAGTTCATTATTTCTTCAAGTTGGTGAACTCAGTGGACTAAGATTGAACAGGCACAGTGACCTAAAGGACGGAATTGACTAGTAGGCATTGAAAAGGCGGATCTTTAAATAATTCATCACTTCTATTCTTGTAATCTATGACAACTACGATGAATTTCGACACCAGGGAAATCGTCGATAACATGTCCACCTCTCCGATTCTTTCACATTCCATGTCCATTTCATAATAGACTACAAGAAATGTTCCGGATATTTCTGATTAAAAAAGGAATAATTATGCACGGAACATGTCAAACCTTTCGACCCACGACCCCTGGAGGTCGATGGGTGAGATTAACCGTCAAAGAAAAATATCGATCTTGCGGGCCGGTCATAGAACCACGTCTTTCATTTTCATTGCCTTAAAGGCTTTGTTAACATCTATGTTTGATTGCTGCGTGATTGACAGATCATAGCTGAAATGCATTCCATAATGTCATTGTTCTCGTCTATTTCGGGGCGATAAATTGTCGCCAATTTCAAAACAAGATCAATTTCGAGTCAGTGCTGCCAAGTTGTGTACATTTTCTCTAATTACATAATGCTCTGTATACTGCCGCTCCTCATTATAACAACTCTTAAGTACATCCATAAGTGAAACGGTCCGGCAACCAGCAACGTGGTCAATTACAGATAACAATCAAATTAAGTTGCAATCAATCAAACGTGACCTTTTTCCCCTGGTCCAGCAACACCTAATTTAAAACAACACCGGGGGAATACAAAACAACCACGCTACAACGAGGCACTGCATGTTCTAGAATCAGAAACAGACATCTGAATGTGCATGTATGCCGCTACTGGCACGACAGCAATGTACATGAGAAGTACCTGTGTATATTGCATGGCGATGTACACGCTACAATAACATTGGTGGAGACATAGGCATGGGCGCAAACATCGAGTACATGCCCCGGGGCAGACAGCGAAATTAGCGAGATATAGGAACTTCTTGGCCGACATTGACTGATGAGCCAATATAGTGCGTACAGTACTAAACGAATCATAGCACCCCTACAGGACCCCTACGAGACTTCACTGGTACCGTCACTCGGCTGTCGCTGACAATTCTACTTTGTAAAATGGCACTGGTTTATAATCATTACCTGTCTTGTATTTCTGTTCTTTACAACATGTAATATTTTTATACTTTTGTGAAAAATAGTTTAAGACACTCGATCAAAAAATGGGTTTTGTTCGGTTTTGTTCCCAAGAAGGATTGTAGCGTTATGAGAGGTGCAACTCCCCGAGTTACTCGACTCTCAAAGAATTATAACTATTCTGTGGAACATGACCATAACCAATAGATTACTGTTAGTTAACAACCATATTAATATTCATTGGAATTTTTATTATTTTATATAATGGAAATTGCTCCTCTGAAGCCCACAAGAGAGCAATCTAGTGAGGAAATCTATCTTCAAAGATATGGGGATGAAAAGGGAAGTGGAAGAGTGTCGGATTGCAAAACCATGAAAGTCCAGGTTCAACCCCATACTGGCATCACTAATAGTAGAAGGCATCAGTTAATATGTGGATGTTACATTACAATGCAATAGCTGTACATCATGTATCATCCTTAATGTATCTACATTACTATTAGCAGTGGCTAGTGGGAATCTAAGACTGCTAAAACCATGTTGTTGTAGGTTCACATCCCACCATAAACAGACAGCAGCAATACAGCAACAAATATACTTGGATTACATCATCTGTGTTTGTGGCCTTGATGTAGTGATAGTAACACATTTATTTGTTGCAAACCATCTGCATATCGCACCATGATGACTGCCAATTGGCAATTGGCTCACACATCTGCAAATCAGCAGTTGGTACCCTCATCTGGCGAGTGGCAGTTGGCACTGCACTGTCTACCGATACGAAATATTTACAAATGCTGATGTCAGCCGATCACATATCAGTGCATCACTAACATGTGATCGCTTAGTAGTGCCGCACTAACACATGATCACCCACCAGTACATGATCACCCACCAGTGCTGCACTAACACATGATCACCCACCAGTACGTGATCACCCACCAGTATGTGATCACCCACCAGTTCCGCACTAACAGATGATCAGACAATATTAATAATATTGCTGCACCATCAACCAACCGAATTACTTCAATATTGAGTGAGTGAATATGGAATTTAACGTCGCTGCGCGACTCTTTCACCCATTTGTGACGACTTCAATATTGACAACACATGTTTAATTTATAACAATATGAGTGTCCAAAAATAAGTCTATATATGTACAATGGCATTCAGTCAATTTTGAGTCAATTTTGAGTCAATAGTGACTTTGTATCAATTATGATCAGCAGATGGTAATGTACGGTACCATCTGCTGATTTGCAGTTATTCAAGCCATGGCGAGAAAGAAAGAAATACTATTGATTAACAAGGCTTTGAATTCATTACGATATACATGTACAACAGCTTGCAGTGTCTACATTAATCTACTAGTCTACCTCTAGTATATGTTTTGTATGTTTCCCGGGGCTGAGGCTGAGCCACTTACAAGATTATAGCTGTCATATTGCAGTTAAGCAGATTACAGCTGAGAGAAAATGTGCACCACCTGTTGGGCAAGTGTTGCGGTGAGCTGATCAATGTGTTAGCTTCCATGTTACAAGTGACAAGAATTAGTAGCAGCATTCACACGTCTAGTCAACCATATGTATCTGAATGCTGTAGGTCTCTGAATATCTCTGTATATCTAGATGTATATCTCTGTATATCTAGATGTATATCTCTGTATATCTAGATGTATATCTCTGTATATCTCTCACATCTGCAAATTGCCAATATTGTTACTCTGTCAGATAAAATCTATTGTTGGATTAAAAAATAAAATAAAATTAAATTAAAATACCAAAATACACTTTGGGCCTAGTTACCTATAATACTAAGATTAATTTTTAGTTCCTTTTTTTGTTTGTTTGTTTGTTGGTTTGTGTGTGTGTATGTGTGTGGGTTGTTTTTAATTGTTGTTGTTTTTGTTATTTTTGTTATTTTATTATATTTTTTACATTGTTCTGTTGTACAAATTGAGATTCATTTCATCAATAAAATAGAAATAAAATGTACCAAGAAAAAAATCCAAAAATATCACAAAGCACTCGTCCACACTCTGTTCAATACTAAGTTTCGTAAAAATAACTCGAGCCCTTCAAGGATGGTTGAACACTCTGAAAACTACACGGAACAGTCGGCACAGTTTATTTATACATCATTAATGTTTGTTTCTTGATACACCTCGTCAATTTTTTTCTGGAAATGGATAATTAAGACAAGAAGACGTCACTTAGTATAACCCAGCCGACCGACCGAGAACTCGCTGTACCCGCTACCTGTATACATAATGGCTGGCGAGATCAATAGCACTATGCGTCAATGAGTTGACACAGTGTGTCCGAGACATGCGGAAGCATCCATGCCGGCTGATGATATTCACACTTGTAGATTGCTGAGCAAACACTTGACAACTGTTCTTGGGATCAAGTAAAATTACACTGACAACTGGAATGGACACAGTGCATTAGGCAGCTAACCATTCTGTGACATTGATTGTAAAAAATTGCTTCGTTAGTGTAATTAGGTTTACATGATGTTGACGTTTGTTGTTTGTTGTTTTCTTTACTACCCTCACAGAACTGAGGTATATGTGTGAATAATTTCTTAATATGAAGTTTACACGATTTCGCGACCGCCGATTGGCTTAAACTATGTCACGTGACAAAAGTTTA